>JAQIWR010003066.1:0-10074 GCA_034695945.1 Glomeris hexasticha | reverse complement strand
ACTTTTTTTACTATTTTTCACAGAGATTCCGTTCCGACACTTAATTTATGCAATGTTTTACTTTGTGTAGGCCAATTATCAGGGTATGTTCCAAAACCGTGTCAGGTCTCCTTTAAACTTAATCTACGCGAAGAAAGAATGTTATCAGCAACTAGTTTTTAAGTTTGCCAGATAGGTAAAGGTCGGCTATACATATAAGCAAACCTTAACTTACTTACAGATTTCCATAGAGATTTTCTTGCAACAATTGCTTTGTTCGTGGTTTTTCCTCGTGTCGGTCTGTTTCAGGATGCCTTACAAAATCATGTTAGTTAACATTTAATATTATTCGTATGACACTACATAGTACTAGAAACAGTAATGCTAGTGCTTGATGAAGCTGTTTTTCTTTCTCGATTTTCACTCTGACCAAAGCAAATTATCATTCTGGTAAATCTAACATAACCTTCTCTGTAATGGCGATTAGTAAGTCCGTAAATAAATCCGTTCACAACGCAATTACACGTAACACAATATACAGACCATTGGTAAAATTCCAAAGGGAAGTAAATATACTGTCTAGTGAGCAAGATGAAAGCATTAGGGATGCAGAGTATAACAAATACAAGGAATATTATGAACAGAGTTTTGTATATTGAGTAGTCACGTTTAACAAGAGTTTGTTGGTTTTGGGATGAGCAAGCAATTCGACGTTTTGATTTATTTATCTCGCGAAATATCATGGTGTAACACAGACTGCTTATGACAACATGGCTTATTTCCAAGGTGGATACAAAAATTACAAAATACCACCTGGGAATATTGAAGAAGTTCACGATGCAGATATGACTTTCATAATCGTACCAAACACATTCATCATGTACAAAATACAATGATGCAAAATGTAAAGAAACTATTATCCATAGAAGGGCCAGCTGAAATGCTGTCATTCGCCATGAAAAAATCCTTTTGTAGAAGTTGTTGTAGCATACAATCAGACATCTTTGAAAATGTATGCCTCAATTGTAATTATAAATACTTTTGAATTTGAGAGGAAAAATGAGACATTACTGACCTGTCAATGGCGATAAATGCAATGTTCCAAACTGAGCAACCAAGAATAACTGTCACCAATGATCCCATGACGAAACAGGCTGATTTTGATAAAACATTTCCATCGTTGAATATATTTGCAACTACTATTGGTAAAATTGTAGATGTGACCACACCATCAACAAGAGCTAGGTTAATTATCAGAGCGTTTTCAATTTTTCTCAGCTTCTTTTCTGTTAATATTGCTCCAATAATTAATACGTTGCTAAGAGATCCAACAATGGACAGAATTGCAACAGCAATCGCAGTGAATATCTTGAATGGATTCTCGGAGAACTTGATAGCATCCATTTTTCAGCTGAATTTTGGATATAAGATGGACGAATAAAACGACAGATTCGTTTTTATGTAAAATGACATAGTCTTTTGTTTTGCCTCAGGTATTGAAAAAGTGAATTCAAATGGAAAATCTGTCTTTGTTTTACGAAATTGAAAATACATTGTGATGACTCAATAAGCAAAGATAAGTAATTAACAAGCTTTTGTTTTTGTTTACTTGAAAGAAATTATTCTCCTGAGATACAATTTATTTTTTTTTATTTAATCATATACAAATTTGAAGCTGTGGATAATCGATAATAGATAATCAATAATAATTACTGTCTGATGTGATCATCGATTAAGATTCAAGTTGGCTGAAGAATTAATCGTATTATTTATTGTAGCTGCTGTGAAAGATGCATTTGTCTCCGGAGATGAGTGGTCTCCATGCTCAGTCATTTTAATAGGAATTTCATTATTGGGAAAATGACTTCGATGTATTCACATTGATGTCTCTATCCAAGGAATACTAACGTAGAATGGAATGGAGACTCCAGCCAAATGTTGCGCCTAACATGTGACGAAAATTACCCAGAATGCACTCGGATTGCAGTGCATTCTGGGCGTTCCATTTCAGAAAAATCGACGAGATTTTGCAGTGAAAGTGGCAAACTGTCAGGATCCGTAGGAAGTAAAAGATTCAATTTTACGGATAAAACCCAAGGTAAGCGTTTTCTGCTACACAATTTATGTGTATCAGGCAACAAAAACTGTTGAAATACGTCGTGTAAAGCCCATAACGGGATACGAAAAATCGTTGCACATCGCCGTATTTTGACAGTGGTTGAGCCAGGAGTGTACAACCGATATCGTCAACCTTGCTGGCAAGGATACCTGGTATGTTCCCAATTAAGAGTTATGCATAAAATAACATTTATTCATGTTCAAATTCAGCAATATCGGTAAAACGGCTGTCAAAATCCATTCTATACACATAATTTAATGACGTGATCTGTGGGCAACGGATGATCACTTGCTATGTTCCAGACGCATTTCCTCTGGTGGCCAATAGATGGCACTGGCGCGTCTAATGAAAAATGACGTCACAATGACGTTTTGTCGGCACCGCTTTGACTACAGACGTTCGTACAGCCAGTCGGTAGAAGTTTCCATTCCATTCTACGTTAGTATTCCTTGCCTTAACACAGGTGGTCAAAATTTTTAAAAATGCATACAGGGTGAATGAAAAGTGAAACCTGTTTAAGTTGACCACTCAACCTATGTAACTTGACCACTGAACATGTGCAAGTACATCACTGAACCTGTGTCCACTGTGTCCACTCAGAAAATTAAAAATACCGTCAACTTTAACAGGTGCTCAAAATATATAAAAATGCACAGGAAATAAATGTAAAGTGAAACCTGTGTATGTTGACCACCTGACATAGTTGACCGTTTTTATTTAGCCAATAGTCCCATAGGTTTTAAATATAGGAGTGACCCTCTGTAACCAGACCACCTGCATCACTTGAATGTCGACCGTATTTTATAGCATGTGTTTAAACCAGATAAGTTGACTAGATTATAATTTCTGAACCTTACAAGTTTACCACTATATACAGTAAATACACAATAAATTTAATTTGACACCATGGGTATATTCTGACGTCATCAGCCAATACTGACTCCATACACTGGCTTTCATTTTCAATGCATTTTTAAATATGTTGTCCACCTGTTAAAGTAGACCTAATTTTTTAGCCCCGTGAAATGGTCAACATACACAGGTTTCATTGTATAGCAAATCTTATATCTACATAATACACACATATATTATACCTTTATACAGTTTCCCCGGTTCGTAGTAACTCGGCGCATCTTCGATGGCCACCGACAGCGCGACTTCTCCCGAGTTCTGATCGGTGTGTTGCTCCGAAGCCGAATGGTAATGACATAGAAAGAAGAAAGGTGGCATTACAGGTCCCATTTGGCAATCGACAAACTTTAAAGTTGACAAAGTTAGAAACAAGATGGCCGCGGCCATTTTGGGTTTCATCTTGGGAGTTACTAATGCGTCCAATCCGCAGAAGAGTTTGTAACCGAGTGATACACTTAATGGTTATAAACAAGGGGATTGAGTGAAGGAGAAAGAAGGTTTAAGAGGATATTAAGATATTAAGTCAAGAACAGGAAGTATGGACGGATGATTTCTATCTAGTTTGACTATATTTAGTTTCGAAATGGCCGAACGGGAAACAAGAAGTTTGCGAAGATGTCCTTCAAAGATTGTCTTTGTAAACCATTCATAATATATACTTAGTTAGTTTTATTGGTATTATATCTGACATTTAGGAAAGTTCTTCGGTCACACAAAATCGTAAAGGTATCGCGTCACGTCGAATCCAACGGTCCTGGAAATAAAATGTAATTATTACTTTATAAATATAGTTAATATGCTCTTATTAATATATCATATATGCTGGATACTTTGAAATAGAAATCATCTCTTCAAGGGTCACCAAGCATTTATATTTCGGCGTGTCCAGCGTGTCCTTGGTGGAAATCTGCGACATTAACTTCAGGGACACGAGTGATGTAATCTAAACCAATAAGAGGAAAGGAAGAGAAGTTTAGACTCGTTATCATCTGTTATATTAAGAAACGAACCCTTAAACCTGGTTAAATATGGAAGCGGTTGACAAGACGCGTTCCTCGACTATCGAGTAGAAGATGGCGAGAAGACGGTCCAATGGGAACATCTTAGGACCTAACAAGTGACCATCAGCCTAAGAAAACAACTATTATTAACTACTGTATGTAAATTTACAATGGTATGGTTATGTAAATTATAAGAATTTATACCTTCGCGGTTGTCTTTCGCATCCTTCGAACTTTGGTCCGATTCTGTGAAAACGTAAAATGTTTAAAATCACTATAATAATTATGAAATACAATTAATTTCCTGGATTTCCATGACCATTTTACGTAAAACACAAGTATACAGTGAAACCTGTCTATGGTGGAATCTCAAGGGACTGCTAAAAATATTCACTATAATTATATAAACAGGTTTTTCAGAATACAGAGATATTTTTTTCAATATTCATAATGCTGTCAACAGTTTAAACAAATGTTAAATTTTACACCATACAGTTTCCACCACATACAGGTTTCCATTACAGACAGGTTTTCACCACAGACAGGTTTCCACAATATACAGGTTTCCACTATATAGACAGTTTCCACCAAATTAAGACAGGTTTTCCAGTATAAAAGCTTTTTAAAAACATTAATCATGCTGTAAATAGTTTAAACAAATGTCACATTTTCCACCAAAGACAGGTTTTTACCAGTTTCCACTATAGACAGGTTTCCACCATAGACAGGTTTCCACTATAGACAGTTTCCGCCAAATTAAGATCGGTTTTTTAGTATAAATTAAAGCTTTTTACAATCATCAATCATGCCGTAGTTTAAACAAACGTCAAATTTTCCACCATAAACAGGTTTTACCCGTTTCCACTAAAGCCAGGTATCCACCATAGACAGTTTATATCACCACATACAGGTTTTACTGTATTAATAAAATTTAATGTATTAAACATGGATGACGTTAATTCACAAATTATTCCCATCAACAAACTGAGAATTTTGATTGAGTATAAATTAAACCTGTCTATCGTGGAATAGCAAGGGACTGCAAAAACATTTCCACAATAGACAGATTCCCATCATAGACAGATAGAGCCCACCATAGACAACCTTTCAATCATAAATTTCCAGGTTTTCTAACACGAGAAATTATTTAAGAAACATTTTGCTGTCATTGGTCCAAAAAATTATCGTTTTCCACCATAGACAGGTTCCACTACAGTCAGATTCCAGGTACTATCACTATAATCAGATTCCACCATAGACAGGTTTCACTATAATGCATTAGCTGTATTACAAATTTAAATATTTCCCCATAACCAATTTCAAAATCCCATTATTTTCCAGAAATATTGACTATTTTAAATTTTCAATTTTATAGTTCCATTAATTTTCCTGGAAATCCAGGAATTCCATGACTCTGTACTAGTATTATGTAATTTTACTTTTAGGAAGAACCGTTGATCGGTTCTCGAGGGATTGTAAGATGCGAGGTACGCGGCGATAAGTAGAAATTTCGAGTAAAAAGGAAGTTCAACGTTACGCCGTAATTTCACTGCAACAAAAATGTAAAAAAATGTTATTACATAATCAAATACTATTCTAATATAAACACTACAAAATAGTAACCAACCCGGCAATTTAGATTCTAATTTAGCCGGTGTTGACTTGGCGCGCGTATTTTCCAACTGAGTTCTTCTGCAATATTACAAGAATAAATGTAATATACATAATATAATAATTACATGTTATGGTCTATTTAAGGCCATGTGATTACATACACTGTTCCATCTTCACGTTGGAAAACCATCGTGAAAGCTCGATGCAGATGCGGCACGAAGGCTTTCCATAACTTCAGGTGGTTACTTTCATCCAATTCACCTTTTTCAATCGGCGACACGTAAATATTAAAATTATTCTCAATCTATCAAAATAAAAATATGTAAAATTAAAACAAAAATATCCTTAAAAATATGTTAAAAGTCAGTAAATACTTTACAACAAATTCCAGTTCGGCCAAGTTACGGCAAACAGGATACAGAGCCTTGAGGAAAAATTCCAGGTAGTTCTCGTAAAAGTCCGCGGAATATTTAGCGGGTGACTTCAGCGACAAGATTTTCACAAGTTCGTCTGTTTTTTTTTAATTTGAAATTTTGTTAATTTATATATTTTATTATAAGGATATTAAGGTTGTGGAGATTATAAAAAAAACCTTTTGAATACTGAGGAAAGTGGATCTTGACTGGATCGAAGTATTTCATGCCGATTGTGAATTTTTCCCACGCGATTTCACTAATTAAAATAACTGTTAAATTCATTTCAATCTGAAAATAGTTTTAAAATTCATTAAAACCCGATTAAAAGCCTAAATTATTTATATATTATTTAATTAACCAATTCTTGGAGTCGAAGGAAAAAAGGTAAAATGTTGACATCCATGTCGCAAAGCCTTTCCGCTTTATCCAGCACCTGGAATTCAGAATATATAAAATGCAATGTTGCCAATTTAACAGGGATTAATATAGCAATATTTATTTGTTACAAGGTAAACTGTTTCATTTTTCAATTCCAAGTCTTCTATCACTTTCTTCAGATGCCTGGCGAAGTCGTTTACGTTATCGCAGCTCACGTAACTTTCGTAATAATTTGTGTCGTTAGGTTCAAAAGCAGATAATCTGTTCAGTAACGTCTCAAACATCAACCGAGGTGTGTAGCATTCAACACAGTTGACAAAAGCATGAGGAACCTGCAAAAAAACACAAACGATACGCTTTTGATACTTTCGATACGGGAAAAAACATCAATTATACCCATTCGATACGTTTCGATACGCATTGTTATGTACCGGTACGTAAAGGATCGAAGCCGCAGCCAATAGGCGTTCGAATTATGTAATCAAAACGTTAAATCGATACTCGGTACATACCGGTACGTATCAATTTCAGGTTTCGGTACTTTAGGCTTATTCATTTAGGCCTATTTACCCCGAAAGCGCGAAGTGATGCGGCAACAACGCTACTTTTGCCCGTCGATGCGTGTCCGTAAACGTAAAAACACGGATGTGGCAACGATTCCTTCTACAAATATAACTTATTTTCATTAAATATACAAGCTCGGATCGTTTCATGACATCTTACCGGTCCGAAAAGCTCGAAAAGAGCGCGGATTTCCTTGTTTCGGCACGGAAACTCGCGCTGCAGACGTTCCATTTTTCCCTCGCTTTTTATTTTGGACGCTAGGTGACGCTATATAGGCGGGGCTTAGTTCAAAGGTGGGGCTTACACGAAAGGCGGGGCGACATGTCGCGGCAATCGACCAATCGCCTTTCGTAGATTCTCCCGCTAAACATACCTAGGGTGGGGCAAGGCGTTATATAGGAGCCAATGATGGGAGCAGTCGGCACGAGAGTTGATTCACGATTGTGACGTAAGCTACTCTCAAAACAGGGTACCACTATTCCCTAAACATGATGCCACCTGTACGATTTCTGCGCCTCGTCGGCCAAGTTGTACCCTGTTTGGAGAGTAGCATACGTCATAACAGTGGCCATAATCGCAACTGTTGTGCAGATTGCTATAAATGGGCGGGGTTTCACTACGATTTAGAATCCCCGAGATACGACTACCCATTTTACGCCATACGCTTTCGTTGTAAAAATCTTGTAAAAATAAACACAAATCAACATGGAGGATAGTTGGTGACGAGCGCCCCCTACATTGTAACACACAAAACTATCACAATTGAGATTTGGAACGCAAAAAATACAAATATTTCACAGAGAAACAAATAAAAGTAGGTCATGACATTCCCTGGCGAGTTTAGAAATGTAAATTACTAGCATGAAAGCTCTTCGCTTCAATGCACACCTCCCCTTAAACCGCCCCCAGGGGGCGTTAGGGGTTAACAAATAATTAGGTAACAACGTAAGGGATTGTTCATCAATGACGTTACTTAGTTTATCTCAATGCCACCAGGGGCACTGCACAAACTTAAAGAATAATTTTTGCACAGCACACAACTTGAAGAATAATTTTTGCAGAAATAATGCAGAACTTGTGCAGAAATTATGCAGGACAGAAATACTTGCAGATCTGCATAAAACATATTGCAACAAATTTTTACATAAAATAGCAAAAATGTATATTCAAATTCACTGCCAAAGTCCTGCATGTATTCGCATCATTTCCTCAGAACATCTACCAAACTTCTGCAGAACTTCAACAGAACTTCAGCACCAATTGCAAAGAAATTTCAGGATTTCAACCCATACCTTGGTTAATTATTAAATATTTGCTTATAAAACAATGAAAACTCTTGTTGTTACTTTGTCACTTCTGCAGAAGTTGCAGAACTTCCAAAGATCCACAGATATTCTGCAGAAACAATGCAGGGATTTTGCAGTAATTGAAGGCTTTCAAGCCACAGCTGTTATATTGTTATCATTGTGCACCGGTATTAAATTACGAAGAAAACAGATTCCTATTACTTAGTACCAGATGTCTGCAAATCCCCTGCAGAATTTCTACAGAACTTCAGCACAGAAATTTCAAGATTTAAGACCATAGCACTTAAAATATTGTACACTTGCATTTCACTTCGCAAATAATAGGTTGATTCTTCATATCTGCAAAACTCCTGCAGAACTTCTACAGAATTTCCACAGAAGCTCAGCAGAAATTGCACTGAAATTTAAAGATTTCAGACCACAAATCTTAATATACTGTATACACTTGCATTTCACTTCGCAATAAACAGGTTGCTTTTCATATCTGCAAATCCCCTCCAGAACTTCTACAGAATTTCTAAACATCTAAAGAATTTCTACGCAACTTCTACAGAATTTCTACGCAACTTCTACAGAATTTCTACACAACTTCTACAGAATTTCTACACAACTTGTACAGAATTTCTACACAACTTCTACAGAAATTCTACACAACTTCTACAGAATTTGTACACATTTTCTACAGTTTCTACACAACTTGTACACAACTTCTACAGAATTTCTGCACAATTTCTACACGACTTCTACAGAACTTTAGCAGAAATTGCAGAGAAATTTCAAGATTTCAGACCATATATATATAACTCTTAAAATATTGCATAGTACTTACATTTAATATTTCACTTCACAGAAAACAGGTGGCTTCTTCACAACTACAAAACACCTGCAGAATTTCTGCAGATCTTCAGCAGAAATGGCACGGAAATTTCAAATTTCAGACCATACCTTTGCTATCATCTCACAGTTATTCATTATTTGCCAATGAAACAATGAGAAATCTCGGTGTTTCTGTATCACATCTGCAGGAATTGCTTTTAATCACCTATATTATGCAGAAACTATGCAGAAATTGCTCAGAAATTAGGTAGAAATGGCCAGATTTGAGCAGGAATAGCCAGGATTGAGTTGGGGACGTAGCTTTAGGACGTCCCCAATAACCGGTTTTGTTCGTGGACAGGAAAGAGGAAGAAGTGGGAGGAGTTTGAGTGTACAATCACCTGTGTGTATATTCACCTGTTGCCATATTGTGGCTTCAGACTCGCTGCTGCTGCTGAGAAGATGAGCTCTTCTTGGGAGTTGTACGCTGCCGGTTACGTTCGCAACTGCAAGGCTGTCGCAGTACTTTGGGCCATCTTCAGCATCTGTTCGGCCATCATAGACCTGGTTGCCTTTGTGGCCCCTCAGTGGATAGGGGACAGTGGGAACAGTAGGGGAACGGGACATTTCGGACTTTGGGCCAGGTGTGTTCTGCATGCTGATGGTCAAGAACTCACCTGTGCTGGAAGATTAGATGACCTTGCGGCCATACCATCAGCTGCCTTTAGGGCATCTACTGTCTTCGTGGCCCTTGGGGTCATCTTGGCCCTTCTATGTCTATGCCAATTCCTACTTTTCTTCTTCTTCAAAGCTGCAACGGTTTTCAGGATTTGTGCATCAACTCAACTAATATCAGGTACTAATTCCAACATTTTTATTACTTACTATTAGTTAAAGGTGAACTGACACGGTTTTGTAAGGTACCCTGAAACTTAAACTACTTGCAGAAAAGTAATGAAGAAAGCAAG
>JAQIWR010003065.1:0-10076 GCA_034695945.1 Glomeris hexasticha | reverse complement strand
AGCTCGTTTGAGTTCGTGCCCAGCTCGTTTGAGTTCGTGCCCGGCTTGTTTGAGTTCGTGCTCGGCTCGTTTGAGTTCGTGCTCGGCTCGTTTGAGTTCGTGCCCGGCTCGTTTGAGTTCATGCTCAGTTCAAAGTTGAATTCAGGCTTAACTAATGGTATGCATGAGATAAGTTGAAAACGCCTTAAGGTGCTTCGATTTCGTGTTCGCGGTTTTCATTTTTTGGAGTTCGTCCTCGGCTCATCTGTTGAATTCATGCTCAGCTCACCTGTTGAATTCATGCTCAGCTCACCTGTTGAGTTCATGCTCAACTCAATTGGTACGAGTATGAGCTGAAGGTTGAAACACTTGGGTGTAACAATTTCGTTTGCATAGCGTTTCATTTTTTGAGATCATGCTCAGCTCATGCGTTGAGTTCATGCTCAGCTCAGCACATGAGTTGAGCATTGTGTGAAATTCAGCTGAGCATCAATTCAACACTTATTCTGAGGACGAACTCAAAAAATGGAAAACTAAAAGTTATGAAATTGGAACACCTAAAATCGTTTTACACTTGATCTCAATCTGCTAACTGAGCTGAGCATAATCTCAACGCTGGAGCTGAGCATGAACTCTGCACTTGAGCTAAGCACGCACTCAAAAAATTTAAAACTAAAAAAAAACGATATTGGAGCACCTTAAATCGTTTTTCACGTTTGATCTCAATCTGCCAGCACCTGAGCTGAGCATTCTCTCAACATTTGAGCTGAGCATAAACTCAAAACTTGAGCTGAGCACGAACTCAAAAAATGGAAAACTTTAAATACTAAATTGAAGCACCTAAAATAGTTTGTCATTGTTAATCTCAACTCCTATCACTTTAGCTGAGCAATCTCTTAACATTTGAGCTGAGCATGAACTCAAAACTTGAGCTGAGCACGAACTCAAAAAATGGAAAACTTTAAATACTAAATTAAAGCACCTAAAATAGTTTGTCATTGTTAGTCTCAACTCCTATCACATTAGCTGAGCATACTCTCAACACTTGAGCTTAGCCTGAACTCAATGTTTGAGTCAAGTATGAGCTAAGCATTAACTCAGAAGATGGAAAACTACAAACGAAATTGTAGCAACTAAAATAGTTTGTCCATTTTAATCTCAAACTCCTAACACCTGAGCCGAGCACGAACTCAGCTCTTCGTAAATTTGCTTTTCAAATCTTTATCTAAGTCCTTTTACTTGATTAAACTGTAAAAACTTTAAAATTTTACAATAATAAGGCAATATATTACTGAGTTCGCTGGAAATTTATGTTCGGCTTCACTGTATTGATCATGTGCATGACAGGGAAACCCTCTTTCAACTCCATTCATGACAACTCATGAAATTGGTTCTCATAAAATGCAACGATGAAGACATCTTTTATTCATCGCCATCCCACAGTTTGTTTGCCACCTCCTCAAAATGCAATAATTAATGGTACAGACAATGGCTAGTCGCCGATAATAGCGTACAGCTCCGCGTGTTTGTTGTTTGCGCTCTCCGCAGACCCGGGCTGCTTGCCACCCTCGAAACTAATTAATTTTCGCACTGAATGGAAGAGATTAATGATTTATGCCAATGTCGATAAATGTGTGCACTGAGAAAGGTTGGAATTAACTGCTGGAAAGATTACCGCGCGTGCGCTTACTCCTTCGCGCGTCTATAGTTGTTGTTTGTTAGCGGAAAAAGGCTGTGTGTCCTTTAAGCTTGATTTTAATTGCGATCTGAGGCGAAGAAGTAAGTCCATTGTTTCGTGGTGCAACTGAGCGTTTACTGATGAAATTGCAGATAAAATTGGAGAATAGCGGATTCTGGCGTGTCGCCGCTCGTGCTTTGAGAATGCGTGAATTTTTTGACGCGTGCCACTGCATTCAGAATTCCGTGTCTAGCAGTCTTACAGCCTGTTCAGACTGCTATCCAATCGTGGATTTTAATCTACGTAGGGATGAGTTTCATGTTTTTACGCCGCGCTGAACAGAATACTCAAGCTGATGCGTTATGACCCCGTATACGGGGTGACGCGTTGTGACCCTGTAAACTGGAAACGTATGTCACGATTTTATTGTAATTAGGTAAGGACCTGTAACATACTCTGTGCAAGCTCTGTGTAAAATATGAGCTGAAATGAATGTATTGTTTCACAGTTGTGATTGTGCAAAGTTAGTAGCGACTGTTCGCTTTGTTAAACGTTTCTTTTGTGAAATGATTTATTTACAAGAAAACTGCAGTCATGATTTTCATGAAAATCGGTAAGGACTTGCAAGGAACCTTTATAAAACTCACTGTAATTATTAAAACAAATTGGTTAATTATTTTCAAAGTTACGATCGATCAAATTTTGCCATTATGGCTCACTACGTTAAATGTGTTTTTTGTGAACTGATTTATTTTAAGAGGAAACTTCTGCCACTATTCCAATGACAAATGGCAAGGATCTGCAAGATACTTTGTTGAAAGAGTATGTAAAATATCAGCAAAATTGGTTGATTAGTTCAGAAGATACGATTGTTCAAATTGGGTCAAAAGCGACTGCTTAGTTGAAAACACCTGCTGCGTATTCGATTTTTTTTTAAAGAGGAAGCTACTTTAAGGATTGTAATAAATATTGGTAAGGACCTGTATGATACATTACTGAAGCACCCTGTAAATTATGAGCAAAATCGGTTTATTAACTTCGAAGTTATGATTGTTCAAAACCGGGAGCTTAGTGAAACGCGTGTCTTTGTAAGTTAGTCAGTTCTGTGTGGTAATTCTGTGTCAATTACAATGAAACTTTGTTAGAATTTGCATAACTCTGTATTGAAACACACTGTAAAATACGAATTAGATTGGCTGTTTAATTTAGAAGTTATCGGAGTTCAAATTTGGTTCTTGCAGTCGCCAAGTTGAAATCGCGCATATATGGAAAGCCTGGATTCTGAGCTTGCCATATGCTTTCTTCACTGTTGGGGAATTAACAATACTAATATTTTGTGACGTCATTCCTTGCTAAAAATGTCTTTCCAATACTTTGTTGGGTCGTGTCTCTCTGTACGTTCAATTTTAATGCAACTTTCTCTTCTGTTTATGTCTCGTACATTTCCGCTTTCCTCTTGCATCGTGTTGGGGCTAATGTAAACCTATTTGCTGCCAAATGTCACTTGTGCAGCACATTCTTTGAAAGTAATAAATACGGGAACTATGGCATGCCAAACGGCTTCATGTAAGCATAACCGTGCAAGCATAACTGGAACAAGATGGAGTTCACTTTTATATAGAAAATTGTGTAGATGGACTCATGAAAATTTAATGGAACTACTAGTACTTAAACAACAATCTACTAATTGTCATCTCGTTTTTCTGAATGAATTGTATGGATTAATTAATAAAAATAAAATTGTTCGCAATTTGTCATTTTTTATTGCAGTTTTCTTATAACTGTTTGAAAACTTGAATAGATGGACAAGTAAAATTTTAAAGGAACATGTAAAGTACTATTGTCTACTAACCTACGTTTTGATTTTCGGAAAATGTTATGTGCTTTGTTAAATATAAAATAAAATTATGCCGAATTTGTCGCGTTTTCATTGCCGATTCTGGAACACCTTGTATAAAAACTTATGTAAATAGGCTCATGAAATTTTAAAGGGACTTCTAATGGACCATTATCTACTAACCCTTGTCTCGTTTTCCTGAAAAATATGTATTGTTTAATTGGTAAAAAATCAATAATTTTGCATTATCGGTGATGTTATTGTTATCGCTTGCGGTACGAGTTGCGCGAAAGTTTGTAAAGATACATGTCTGAAATTTTAAAGTAGCATCTGTGTAACTATTATCTATCGATCGTTGTTTCGCTTTTGTTGGTATTTACTACCATTTTTGTAGTAAAAAATAAATAGTCACTAAGTTCGTTGTCGAATCGTACGATTGCGACATAATTACTAGATTAATTTCTATTGAAATTAGTTATTTTGGGATAACTTTTGTTATAGGTACAATACCATGTTGTGAAGTATGTATGGGAATTTTATAAATTTTCCTACTGCAAAACTTAATTGAACGGCGCTCTGTCCAGCGGACTTCCACTCTCCCATAATTGCTTTCACCGGCTGCTAACTGCATTTAAAACAGCTGATAAGTCTCAAAAGTGCGGTGAAGATGATGAATTGTTTCTCGAAAGGAATGAGGGAGCATTTGAGCAGTGTGCTATGGCACACCACATGTCACAAACATGTGGAATTAATTTTACTTTGATGAAAGATGTGAAGGTCACTGGAAAACAATTTCGCTTTTACGCAGAGATGAAAAATGGGAAATTTGGGGAAAAATTTGGGGAAAATTTGCCATTGTGATGAAATTGGATGCTATTATATTGCTGTCAACTGTCATGTTGCGTGATGCCGGTGCACGGTGATAATTTAGTACTGTGCGGAAACTTCAGTGTGGCATTTCACTCGGAAGCCAGCTGCGCAGCTATTTTTATGATGAAATCCGAGTCGCACTTTTACATTTATCCACACGCTGCAAATAAGGAGAGTGTCCAGAAGACAATTGGCAGCTGTTACCGTTATTACCATCACGTTTTCCGTCTCCTATTCCAAAAACCTCTAAAACAATTCCTCCAACAAACCACATAATTTCTCGGCATGTCGCTCCTTCCTTTTTTCCCTCCTTTTTTCACCGCAGTCCGAATACCACCAACATATGGATTTATTCGCTGTAGTTGGGAAACGTCTATTCCTGTCTGTATCCTCCTTCTGGGCTGTTTATCAGCAAAGCCCAGGAGAGACTCGAATCTGGTTTGGAAATGTTGAAACATGTGTATACATTGTTGCTGCACAGAGGTCACGAAGGTCGCAGTGACATTTTTCTGCTCGATCCAACATTACATAAAAGCAGTCCATCTTTTCTGTATACATCTAATGGACAATACTGTTCTAACTATCAATGTAAATATTGTTGTCATGGTAAAATGAAACAGTGTTACTTCGTTTCATGCGTGTGTATGGTGATCAAGGTCAACGGAACGATTGGAAGTCTGTTAAGCAGTCGTTTTACGGTGATGATGCCTCAGATCAAACATGTTTAGAATTTGATATTTAAGTATATTTTACCGTTAAACAATGATATTGAACTGTAATTTAACCTGTGAATAGGAAAATCAAGGTCATGAATGCGATAGGAACTTTATTAAGGACAAGCTTGATGGTGATGTTACATCAGAGCAAATTTGCTTGAAATACAATTGTAAAGTATATGCTACTGTGAAATTGTCACTGGGATTCACTGTCAGCCCTATGCATAGAATGATCAAGGTCAAAAGGTCATCAAATCACTTGAAAAATCGAAACTCTAGTAACGAGTCATTTGTGATTGACCGTAATTCATACTGAACTTGTTAAGAATGTACTTGCGATGTTGTTTAATGCTTGACAGTGTGACACATGCTTATGATTTGACCTCTGTATAGAGTGGGTCAAGGTCATCAGAGCGTTAGAAACTCCTGTAAGGAGTTAATTTCCAGTGATTGTTTTTAAGAATAAAAGTGTTAAGGATGTGTTTAAAAAGTGGTTTGAGGCTTTAAAATGCGATAGGTGTTGATAGTTTGACCTCTATACAGAGTTGGTCAAGGTCATCGGAGCGTTAAAAACTCCTATACAGAGTTAATTTCTGGTGATTATGCTTGACAATAAAATTGTCAAGAATGTGTTTATTAAGTGGTTTTATGCTTTAAAATGCGACAGGGGTGAATAATTTGAACTCTATACAGAGTGGGTCAAGGTCATCGGAGCGTTAGAAACTCCTATAAGGAGCTAATTTCCGGTGATTATGTCTAAGACTAAACTTGTTTAGAATGTACTTGTGATGTGATTTGAGGGTTGAAAGTGTTACAGGAGCTTTTGGTTTGTTCTGCGTATAGAGTGGATCAAGGTCACATTCGCGATTCTAACTGCTTAATTTTGACAGTAAAATGGTAGCTGTTGCCAGGAACTGTCAGTGCATGAGACTGCGCATTTTTCGGGTGCAATTTGAGTTGACTTTGAGTTGATCGTTTTCCGTTCTGTCTGTTTCGGGAGGGAAAAAAGAAACAGTCGGAATAGGAGCAACTGTCAGGATTAATGGCTGCAGTCGTTGCGTCTGTCAGATTGTTGTCATCGTTATGTTTTTCCGTTTCCTTGACGATGTCACGTGAGTTCGGACGTGGTTTTTTTGTCCAGCCCCTTGTTGTTTTAGACCGTTTTTCCAGCTCCATTTTGACGCTTTATGTCGTTTCTCGTTAAGTACCATTGGTTTTTGCTGCGGTGGATGAAAAAAACGAAACAAAATGGCGGCCGAAACTATATTACCCACGTCCATTAACACTCTATATTTTTTCCCCAAACTACTATATTCCGAACGTCATCATACATCATCATTAACCAACATTTCCCGCCATTTATCGATCTGTTTTCATGGATTCACTTAACGGAGTAAACATGGTTTTTGCATTCTCCCCAATATGCCAATAAATCGAATTTAAATCGTTAAATATCCTAAAATTCACATTAATTAGGCTCTAAATGATTCATTAACTTTTGTCATAACTGTAGTAAGATATGGAACCGTTTGCATGGCTATGTAACGCCACCTAGTGGTCATTTTAAAAAGATAAAGTATTTTAAAGTGTATATTTGAACGGGATTTTCACTTTGACGTTGAAAAACCCGGGTTTTTACACATTAATTACATCTAACTAATTCATTAAGTCTTTTAGATAATTATTGAAATGTACGGAAACATTTGCACGAACAAGTGGCGCCACCTAGTGGTCATTTAAAAAATATAATGTCCGTAGAAGTGTATATTTGGACCGGATTTTCACATTTTGGCGTTGAAAAACCCGGGTTTTTGTGAATTAATTGGCATCTAATTACTTGTGGAATACTTTGTATTCTTACAGTAATGTATAGTAACATTTGCTCGATTAATTAGCGCCATCTAGTGGTAATTTGAGAAAGATAAAATAGGTGAAAGTGTATATTTCAACAGGATTTTGACATTTTAAAGTTGAAATACCCCGGGTTTTTGCACGTTACTTTACAATTTTACTAATTCATTAACACTTTAGATACTTCTAGTAATGTAGGGAAAAATTTACACAAAGAAGTGCCGCCACCTAGCGGTTATTTTAAGAAGTTACAGTACATGAAAGTGAATTTTTAAGCCGGATTTTTGCATTTGAAACATAAAAAACCCGGGTTTTTGCCTATTAATTACCATCTAATAAATTCATTAATGATTTCCAGTCCTTATTTAATATGTGGAATATTTTGCAAGACCAAGTTGCGCCATCTAGTGATCGTTTTATAAAGTAAAGTGCATTAGCATATTTAAACCAGATTTTCATATTTTAACGTTGAAAACCCGGGTTTTTCTGCATTACTCACCATCTTATTAATTCATTAACTCTTTGGATACTTAATGTAGTGTAAGGAAAAATTTGTACGAACATGTGGCGCCACCTAGCGGTTATTTTAAAGAGATACAGTACATTAAAGTAAATTTTTTAGCGGGATTTTTGCATTAAACGTTGTAAAACCCGGGTTTTTGTTGTTTTTTGTTGGGTTTTTTGCAACCCAGCCTCTGGCATAAACTTGAGTTTACATTACTGTGTAATATGATATGCAGGCAATCACAGTAGATGGACCGATAAAGCGAAAATACCACGTGACGAAATTGCCAATATTTCCTGCTGGGAAGTATGTATGCATAATTGCAGCATTACTTATGGGGGAAATGTATACATACGAAATGCAAGTTTGCATTCTGATGGGTTTTTTCCTTATCTGTTAGCTCCACCCCCTTTTTTATTACCAATATGCGCCCCCCTTTTTGTATTCCTCACCCTGATGCAATACTGATATAACTGTGACTCATTTTTACCATAGAAGGTTTTCCACCATATACAGGTTTCAAGCGTAGACAGAATTCATTATTAACGGGTTTTCCACCATAGAAAGGTTTTTAAACAAACTATTACTGGTCGAAAAGACATAAGCGATTTCCACAATGGGCAGGTTTCCACCTTAGAGAGGTTTTCCAACATAAATGCTTTCACTTAAAGAGGGATTCCACTATAGACAGGTTTTCACCAGTTAGATTTCCACCATAGACAGGTTTTCCAACATAAATGCTTCTACGTAAACAGAGATTCCACTATAGACAGGTTTTCACCAGTAAGATTTCCACCATAGACAGGTTTTCCAACATAAATGCTGCCACGTAAAGAGAGATTCCACTATGGACAGGTTTTCACCAGTCAGATTTCCACCATAGACAGGTTTTCCAACATAAATGCTTCGACGTAAAGCGAGACTTCACTATAGACAGGTTTTCACCAGTCAGATTTCCACCATAGACAGGATTTCCAACATAAATGCTTCCACTTAAAGAGGGATTCCACTATAGACAGGTTTTCACTAGTCAGATTTCCGCCATAGACAGGTTTTCCAACTTCCACGGAAAGAGAAATTCCACTATAGACAGGTTTTCCAGCGTAGAGTCATTATTTCATAGTCAACAAAGAAATAAATGAATTTCCACCATTGACAGTTTTTGACCATGTAGTCAGATTTCCACCATAGAGAGGTTTCAACGATACAGTGATTTCCTCCTCCGACAGATTCTACTATAGACAGGTTTTCTTCCATTGGTCCGAAAAATTAATTTCTGTCCCATAGGCAAGTTTCCACCATGGGCAGGTTTCCACCATAGACAGGTTCCACCGTAGACAGGTTTCCAGTATAGACAAGTCTCCAACCAAAACAGATTTTCCAACATGCGATAGACAGTTGCTTAGCGTGTCGTTGATCTAAAATTTCAAATTTTCTTTCATAGACCAGTTTCCACCATAGAAAGGTGTCCGTCTTAGACAGGTTTTCACCATGTAGATAGATTCAGGTTGCACCGTATTCTAATCTATTTTACGGGTCAGCGCTACATTGCGCAAATATTGTAAAGAAATGCTGCGTTGCGTGCTGTCGAATGGTAAAGGTGTTTGCCAGATAGGAGATTTGATTTGGGTGGGTTGAGTGGGTGGAGCCTGGGTGGTGATGAAAGGAGACAAACAGAGTATGTTTGCACTCGAGATGCTTTCTGCGCTTGTCTGTGTCGTCATCTGCGCTAGTCACCTCCATTATCCGTGCTGTCATGTCTGACGAGTCATTGTCCGTTCCACTCGAACGCCACTGTTCCCATCACGTGACTACACGTGCCACTTTTACTTGTGTTTGCACTCCACTGTATTGATTCCCGGTTACAAGTTGGTTGGATCGCGGTATCTGGACCTATTCGGTACGTTATCGATGCCCGCGCGATACCGATAAGTCACCGATAAGGCTGTTTTTGCCCATTCCTTCCATAGGAACCGTGTTAAAGTGCTCAAAATAGCTGTTTGTAGGGGTTTTCTGTAATCAGCCAATGAGGAGCGAGTGTGGGCGTGGCTTGGCCGGGACTAAGGGCGGAGTCTGCAAAATGAAAATGTGAAATGCACTATGCGACTTCATAAAAACCAGTTATACAGATCTGCGTTTACACTACTGTATTATTTAAGTGCGGATCGCATATAGCGAGTTTAGCTTTAATTGTGGGCGTGGCTTGGGTGCAGCTAAGGGCGGAGTCTGCAAAATGAAAAGGTGAAACGCAGTACGCGACGTCTTAAAAATCAGTTTTCCAGAGCTGCGTTTACATTACTGGAGTATTTTAAGTGCGGATCGCATGTAGTGAGTTCAGCTTTAACTGTGGGCGTGTCTTGGGCGGAGCTAAGGGCGGAGTCTGCAAAATGAAAAGGTGAAACGCACTACGCGACGTCTAAAAAATCAGGTTTCCAGAGCCGGTTTCATTAGCTGCATTTACATTATTAAATGTATTTAGTTCGTTCAACTTTAATTGTAGGCGGTCCTAGGGATGGGCCAGGGGCGGGGCTTTTATGTCAAGTTAAAGTTGAATTTGAGTATTCCGTATTTCCTCGAGTAGTGGCCCGGGCCTGTATTATTGTTTGGCAAGATTTTGCCAGGCTAATATTCAAGGCCAGG
>JAQIWR010003064.1:0-10080 GCA_034695945.1 Glomeris hexasticha | reverse complement strand
TAACGCATCGTCAAAAGCTAAGCATATTTTGAAATGGCGGGATTGGAGCTTTCCGTAAGTATTTATTTATTTACGAAGTATCTTGCTTTGGTCTTGAGGCGAGCATTTTAGTTTGACCACAACCATCGAAATATTCATAATGTTCCACCTTAAAATGCTGCCCATCCATCGGCAAAATCGAACGAAAACGCGCACATATGTGCAATTTTGATTTATTTGCCAGAAAACTAATGAAAATTGGATGCAGGTTTAAAGGTCCATTTTATATAACTTTTCAAGACGAACAACATATATTTTTTCCATTTTTGACTGGAGTGTCCCTTTAACATGTCGCAGACGTTTTTATACACTTTCGCATCATTATATTGGAAACAATAAACAAAATGGCGTTTACGGGGGCTGTCCATAAAGAACGTACGCGCAAATAAAAGCGGTGAATGTTCGAATTTGGGATTTAAAAGACGTTGATCGATCATGATCGGTCATGATGTGGCTGTAGGAATGTTGATAATGAAATTATTTAATGGCCCTTAAATTATTGTGTTGTTGGGTCGCTTCTCTAAATGCCAGAATGATGAAATGAACACGTACGTGACTAATTTTAATCCTTTAGGATAATTATTCTTTTGTACTTTTATATTTATTGTTGCATGTCCAGTTTCACTTGAAATGGTTGTTGCAAATTCCGATTTTGCAATATATGTTGACATGTGATGACGCGCCTTTATCCCGGGCCAACTTAATTTTGTTGCGACTTTCGAAAACAAGAAGTGAATGACGGGAAATGCGATTGAATGCAGCTTTATTTCTGTTAGAGTTTGACCCTCAAAACCCAAACAACAAAATCTCAGTTGAGTTGCGCAAATCGAAAGAATTTTGCGTGACTGCGCCGCAGTCATCTTCAGACTACAAATGTTCCATCGTCATGTTATTTATATGCCATGATTTATAATACGAGCTGAAATCATTTCCATTTAGCCTCCATTGGCCAGGCCCTGCCCTTAATATTTTATAAAAATAGATGGTCATAATTCCTCTATGTATTTCCGATGTTTTCAGAAGAGGTTTTGTCTGGTGGGGAAAATTAAATTCCTGAAAGTTTCAACTTGTTGTAGCGAATCCAATTAGTTTGTGACATTTAAATTAATTTTCTTTTCATTCACAAAAATAAACTGTACCAGTACTAATACAATTTCAATATACAAACGAATTATTTTTTAATAGTGTATAGGAATGTGCCACAGCAGCAGACAAAAAGTTATCTTGTCTGCCTGCAACTGGAATGGATGTGGTAGTAACCAGATGTGAGGTCTGTTGATGACATGAAGGCCTTTTCCTTTGCACCATCTATGTGAAGTGGCAGATAGTGATATAGTTAGTGAAAGTCAACAAGTTGGTGGTGGTCTGTGTTTACTTCTGCATTAGATGACACTTGATGAGGCTCATAGATGTTGGAGATGTGACATGATTTAAGAATGCTATAATTGTGTCTTTGCAGGTAGACGAACCAGATTACCGTGATCGGATGGACTGGGGGAGGGAGAAAGGTCTGGTGCATGGCCATGCAAGGTCTGCAAGTGGTGCAAGTGGAGCCAGCAGTACCCATAGTCACCATACTACTGGAAGTGCAACGGTGACATCGCGAAGCATCTCGATGAACAGTGTGAGCAGCGAAGGCTCTGGTGAGAGTCCTCTAGTGGAACAGGAGGACATTGTTGCTCTCACACATAATGTACGTACCATCAAAGAAGCCCTAGGTCGACTGCGAAGGATCTTCCACCCAGAAAGAGGCATGATTATTGTTCCGCGGTTTCTTGTTGTCGTATATGATATAGGAACTTTGTTGTTTAAAAATTAAAATTTGCACATTCTTCTATGCAGATAAACAAGAAGCTATCCGAGTTGCAGCTCACGAGCGTTTGGGTGATGTCCTGCGTATCCTGCGAACAATCCTCGAGAAGTATCCACCGTTACAGTCGACTGAACTTCTAATGGCTGCTGGTCAACTCATTCAGCAAGTGAAAGGTAAGAGAAAGTGTAATCTGTGTCGAAAAGTATGATTACAACATTGAGTTTTGTTGTTGTAGCATTCAATTTCGAGGATGACAAGAGCGATCCAACTGAGTTCTTTGAAGCCATCGATCACCTGGCACTTGCTTTCAGCAGCAGGTACATTTCACGTATGATATCATAGTGTAAGGAGCCACACCTCTGTTTGCATAGAAAAGTTATTGGAAGATAAAATGAAATATGTGGAGATAACACGCGTGATATACATTCACACACGGTGTTGTTCGACTCATAATTTGCTTGTATTTTGAACTGACAGGGTGTCCGAATACCTGATGGGGGATATTGATACATCTTCCACTGTCCATCAGGCAGCAAGGACCAGGGTAAGTACAAGAATTGATAGTTTAATACGGTTAGTACCGTAATCTGTATCTCATGCTGTTTTGCCGTTTTATCAGTCATGTGAAAACTTGCTTCCGTCGGATCCTCCTGAAGGAAAAGATTCCATCAAGGAAGCCAGGGATGCAGGTCAGTTCGCAGACTTTCTAATATAAATATTTAAATATCACTTATTTTCTACTTCCGGAATGACGATAAACGTTCATTTACATCGCCCTTCACCTTGCCGCGAATCAATGATAACCATAATACATATTTTAATAGATTAGCTGTGTGGGGAAAAACTAAATGGTGGTTTGCACTTTACCTAATTGCCGTATTAAATTCCACGCATTCCAGTGGATTTTTTTATGCAATCAACTTTCATATAACATTCTTTGCATTACTGTCGAATAGCATGTATGCTCACTTCATTTTTCAAAATAATTTTAGTTATCTGAAAAATTATATAAGGTACATAAGAATTTGAATTCAGTACGTGACAACCAAAACTATTTCACATTTTCAACAAATATAAAACACATTCTTTTTCATCAATATTTTTGTAAAGATAATCTGACCATATTACAGTTGGCCAATATTAACGCCGTACTAGTAAAAAATAACAATAAAAACAACAAAGTCCACAGTGTACGGATAAAGCAAACAATCATTATTTGATGGGATTTTTTCGGGTTATCGATATATCCAAGTTTTGAAGTATTAATTTTTCAGCACTGTTTACACTGAATCTTAATTAACTGATACACAGATATATGGCTGCCACATCACATCGATGAGACGTTGATGAGATTGGAACATGGCACGAGCACAGCGTTGAATCGGGCCAAAGTTTGGTCAAAGTATGCGAAAGATGTGATGACGTACATCGACAAGAGAGCCAGCCTTGGTAAATCCCGATATGCTGGAAGATGGATACGTCAGAAATATGTAGATTTTATAATAATAATGGTTGTTTGCAGAGCTGGAGTATGCGAAGAACTTGGCCAAGTTAGCTCAGAGTTTAAAGCCGGTTTTGAAAGAAGAGGTGAGTAATGTGAATGAATGTGTTCACTGATGCGTATTTACTGGCACGCGAATGAAAAAGCGCATGTGCATCTTGCAGAGCTATCTGCCATTCCAGTCGATATACTGCACTGCGCTCGACCAGGACATTGACAACTCGAACGCAACGCAGACAACATGCAACTTGCTGCAAACACACAAATTCATTGAGGTATGACCTCCTTGCATTGCGTGCTTCCCCAATAAGTGTATAATGGGAACTAAACCGTTTTCAGCCGCTGTCAGCCAGAAAGAGTGAGCACGATAGAGTGAGGAAACAGATTAAAGAGTCGTGGCAGAGGGAAGTGAAGCGAATGGTAATAATGAATGGGTGGTTTTGCGGGTCATCGCTAGCGTATGTATCTCTTCTTCCACTGACTACCGTTTTCATTCATGGCATGTAACCCGTAGCGAGATTCCGTCAATAATCTGAGGAAGTCTCGGGCTATGTACGTGCAACGCCATCAGGAGTACGAAAAGGCGAAAGAGTCGCTGGTTAAAGCCGAGAGCACTGATGCGGCAGACGGAAGTCGTCTCGAGAAAAAGAAACGATATGAAGAGGATGCTTTGCAAAAGGTACGCGTCAGTGCATTTTTGGAATGCAAATGACTGACTGACTGACAGGAAAATGCAAAAAAAGTTGTCCGCACTAACATAATTAATTTTGTACTTGTTTTTCAGGCTATAGAGGCAGAGACTATATACAAAGCGTGTGTAGTTGAAGCCAATGAACGAAGGCTTAATTTGGAGAAGACAAAGGTATGCGTGAATGACAATCAAGTAACAAGGTAAATTGTGAGGTTGTAATTAATGTTCTCTTTATATAGGGTGTTGTGCTGCAGCAAGTCAGGGAACTGATGCTTCAGTGTGACCAGACCATGAAAGCAGTGACGGTTGCTTATTTCCAACTTCAGCACACAGCCTCCGCTCCAGCTCCTGTGCAGGTTTGTAGCAAGAATTCGATCGGAATTGGTGTTGTTTATAAATTGTACAAAAATGTATCTTGTATCCTTCCAGTTCCAGACGTTATGTGAGAGCAGTCGTTTATACGAACCAGGTTTCCAGTACATGGAATACGTGAAAAGGTTGTCATTGTCAGCGTCAACTTCCATTGTGAAGAAAAGTGGATCAATGGAATTTGTCTTTGAACCGTTTCATCCTACTGGAAGGTTGTCTTTTTTCGTCAAGAAGTTTACGCTTGAAACATTTTGTACTGTTAAAGATAATTAGTTGTACATGCAGATTAATGGATGGCAAGGATTTACACAAGTCCTCGATAGACAACTGCTACGACAGTGCACCTTTTGGCCGTGCTGCAACCCATCTTAATCCTGCAGGGAAATCTTTAGCCATTGAGGGACATAAAGGTATTTATCGACATTGTTTCTGTTGGGATTTTCACGTTCCAAAGTGTCTGTTGTTTGTGGTGGGCGGAGCCACAGAGCTACGGGGTTTTCTACGTTGCATGGGATTGTGTTCTTTCTGTTCTTTTTGTTCTGTTCTTTTTGTTTTGTTCTGTTCGAAAATTGCTGAGTTTCACGAATAATTTGCAATCTATTTTAATCCTGGATGTCGTTTTGAATAGATATTACCAAGTCTGCTCCAGGGAAGGTTGCGTGGCCTCATCCAGCTGTTGCTGCGGTTGCCGGAAGTGATTCGGACAGTGTGGGCAGCAGTCAGAGTGCCAAGTCCCTAGAAGTTTCTCCAACGGCCAGCCCTCGAAATACTGCTCGTCGAATAGTACATAATTCCAGTGGAGATGAGTTGGACGTAGATACAGACCTGAGTGCGTAACATACCTGAGGGAAATTCGTCTCAATCTGAGCTTGCTCACATTTATTGGGTTTTTAGTGGGTGACTTGGGACGACGACAGAGTCTGTCCAAAGCTGCAATCACGCACAATTTCCGAAAGCTGAAAACTCCTTCCAGATGTCGTGAATGCGACTCGTACGTTTACTTCCAGGGTGCGGAGTGCAGTGAGGCAAGTAGTTTGTGTTTGCATTTAATTGTAACAAATCAACAAAGAAAGGAATTGCAATGTTGGCTTTGTTACCAATGCTAACATAGTGTGGGCTAGCTTGCCACAAGAAATGCTTGGAATCGCTGGCGATTCAGTGCGGACACAAGCGATTGCCGAGAAAGATGAACACGTTTGGCGTGGACTTGACGGTACACCTTCAGGAAACAAATGTTGCCGTTCCTCATCTGGTCTGCAAGTGCATTCGAGAGATCGATAGCAGAGGGTCCCAAATCAAGGTGTGTCAGTGTGTGACACAACAGGATGGTTTCAAGTACAGTGTTTTAATTACGATAGTATGCGGTCTTTTAATGCAGGGCATATACCGAGTATCTGGAGTAAAATCCCGAGTAGAGCGGCTTTGTCAGATTTTTGAGAATGGTGCCGACCTTGTTGATTTGGCAGATGTACATCCCAACGTTATTGCCAATGTTCTCAAATTGTACCTAAGACAAGTACGCCAAATAAGAAATACAATTTTAGCTGAGTGACAGCGAAGTACAGGATACAATACAGCTAATGTTTTATTTTTATCAGCTCCCAGAACCATTGCTGTCGTTCAAGTTGTACCAAGATTTTGTGAACCTTGCCAAAGTGAGATTGTATTATTATTCCTGCTGCTATTCAATGCGGTGAACTTATTTGAACTGATACTGATTTCCATCAGGAGTTTCCCGCCAAATCTGGTGAAAGTGAAGATTCAGATGATGCAGTTGTTCAAGTGCTGTGTAGTTTGGTGGAAAAGCTGCCTGTTAAACACAGATGTACTTTAGCAACTTTGATGCATCATTTGAAAAGAGTGGCTGATTATTCGGAAGAAAATAACATGCCGCCAAGTAACCTCGGCATCGTTTTCGGGCCTACATTATTACGGACCAGCGAAGGAAGTGCATCCCTCAGCTCATTAATCGATACTGTTCACCAGACAAGGGCAATAGAATTGCTTATAACTTATGCAAAGGTGTGTATAAATATAACAAGTTTGACTGATATCAATGAATAATTAATAATACATTTTTGTAGGATGTTTTTGGGCCATCTGATGCGTACGAAGTCGACTGCGAACATACTCTGCCTTTCAAGCAGTCCGAGTCCGACAGACATGTTCGACCTCCTGAAAGCCCGGTGAAAGTAGTAGCTGCTGGAGGATTTGATATTTTAAGCACGCAGGTGATCATTTCAATGACAACAGTTTAAGAATTCCCAACTTGAATATTGAAAGTAAAACCGTGTTTTGTACTTTACACTATTTACACAATGGATATTTTACAGTCGACTGATGAGGACCCTTGATATGCTTTGACTGTAAGGAATTTGATGTTTAAAATTAATGCTATAATGTTTGTATGTGTTCACAGTACGCATGAGTTTGTATATGAGTTGAAGATTTTGGACACTTATTACTGTTATATTACTTTGTGACGTTGAAGCTATTGCACTACACATAGGAAAATTGAATTTGTTTACATGCAGGAAACCTGCGGTGATGAGATGACTACCTCTTCTTGCCAACACAGCCATTCATCTAGTTCCTCACCTTGGTGTGCAAGTTTCCCGCCATCAGGTAACTTAAACAGTTTTTGTGTGGGATGTTTTATAGTGCATTGCCAAACAGTCAATGGTGTATTTTCTTTCATCAGACGATTGGGAATCGCACTCCGAAGACGAGGATGACGAGGAGTTTGGTGAAATGCGTTCTAACATCGAAGACACGTCCATCGTTTCGAAGAGCCATTTTGTACGCAATGCCGGAACAACTCCGTTAGACGACGCGAGATTTGGGCAGATCAGTGGCGAAGTTCCTACTTCATCTCCATCAGGGATCGACCAGTGCGATGAACGAATAACCGCAAAAAAGTTTGACGGGAATGGCGATGCCAAGTGCAATATTGAACCGAACACGAGTACCGCTGGCGTGGCCACTCAGACTGACCTCTCATTTCTGAGAAATCTTGCCAACAGTGCAACGATATCAAGCAACGAAACTCCTCGAGATTCAAATGTACTGGAGAAAGGTACTGGCGCAAAAACAAACTTTTCAAGTACAAAGCGCACGCTTCACCCAGACACAAAAGAGAAAATCGTCATCCATGTGGTTGGTCCTCACGAAGGACCCGTAAGTACACGAGTAGATGGTTCAACCGGTTCCGAAGACTCTGCCAAAGCCACTCTGATGAGAATGCAGGGAAAGTTTGCAGCCCTATCCACTTCCGTTGTCGAAAGGCTACTCGATGATGGAGGCTGCGATACGAAAGTAAACCAAGGTCTAGTCAATGAAGCAGCGAGTAGACCAAAAGACGATACGGAGAGCAGATGCTGCGATGCGTGCGAGGATGAACTCGCGGAACCAGTTACTAGCACGCGGCAATGTGGAAGGCACACGGGGCTGTTGCACACTCACCCTGATCAAGGTTGCATTCCGTTTTACCTTGGTTTTACTTTCAGTACATGCTTAACAAACCAACTTTCTTTCATTTCAGATTCAGGGTTCGAAGAGTGCTGCAGACCGAGCCCCAGTACTTCCCCATGTCATTACATTTCACCGTACATGGCGGAACCTCAAAGAGGTTACCGTAGCGTAACCCCTGCCAGCAAACTGACAACGGTTGCGGACTACAACGTTAATCGTCTACCGGCCACGGACACTGCACGGCAAACGCTTCCTCAGTCATGGCTTAAGCCTGTCAGGGCCACCCAAGAATCCATGGAACCTCCAAAAACCATCCTGCAACGAAGACCATTGACCGATAACGATGGTGGTGAGAAACGTGTCTCGGAAAAATTGACTGTAAGTTTGTCGGCAGATGAGACAAAATCGTGCCATGCTACTAAAGCTGGCGGTAGCTCCAGGAGCCAAGAGGAATCCAGCACGGACAGGATGAGGACTTCGTTTGTGAAAACCAGGTCTGGGGATCCGAAGGATGCCTCAACTTTAAGGCGCAATTTGGCCTTGACTTACTCCATCAATAAGCACCCTGCACAACTGACCGTCACGTCGGTGGACGACTGTGATGGTGATGGCTTGGAACCTCAGATGGTATAATGACAAATAGGTATCGGCTCGCTGTAAACTATGAGAGTTTATGCTAC
This sequence comes from Glomeris hexasticha, assembly GCA_034695945.1. Classification (NCBI taxonomy): domain Eukaryota; kingdom Metazoa; phylum Arthropoda; class Diplopoda; order Glomerida; family Glomeridae; genus Glomeris; species Glomeris hexasticha. The sequence goes on along the minus strand of JAQIWR010003064.1, from coordinate 1,516 downwards.
AAACCATCTCTGTTCGTGCGATGTAAAATACGTAAAATTTGTAAAAACGCTCATAACGGGAACACTGATAGTTTTACTTGTTCGAATACGTACATCAGTTAGGTTATTGGCCAAAAATGTGCAGCCAGTGGCTACATGCGCAATAGCTTAAAGGAAAGTTTGTCAATGTCTGACCTCTACTAGGGTGTTTACTGGCATGGATTTCCTGAAACAATCGCAAAATTTCACAAATGCTCTTGATCTTGTAAATTGCCTTTAATACATGGTTTTGCAAAATTTCTCAACAACTGCTATTTTACTGATTAAAATAAAATTTCAAAATTATTTTTTATTCTATGTCAATGAAATTCCAGAAAATGCATTGAATATTGTGTGAACTGCAGTAGACACCCTGTCTACCTCCCAATTAGCATATTGAGGTCAAGTCAAATACCTTTGAATTATTTTAAATCATTTAATCAAAAATTTGTTTGACCTGCATTTTTATGCATAATTAATGCATGAATAGATACATATACCCTCTTTAAAATATGTATAGTAGTTTGTACAGGTTGTAAATCACATACTTTCCTGTCAGTTTAATGCAGTTCATGGTCACCTCTTTTAGTTTTACTCTAAACTGAATGAAATGTTCTTTTGCAGAAGAGCTTTTTTTACTCGTCTTCCTTGGCTGCCAAACATTATTGATGCATATTATAAATATATTTCATTATAACCACCATGTTGAGATGTGAAGTCAGTGATGTACGCTTATAACCCTTCACTAACGTCGCAAACGCCAATGGTTAAAAGTGATTTGGAAAATTTTAGGAAAAGAAAAAGGACCCACAAGTGTATATGTGTGTGTTTGCAATACCAAAGTCAACTTCCAGTGCTGCTGTGTGGTTGCATCCACTGAACCGTTGCTCACAATTTTCTGCGACGCTCCGAACGCAATACTAACTATAAATATATATTATATATTTACACTTAAACTAGTCAATAAAAGCTATCGATGTGCGCAGTTTGTCAAGTCACACGTTTGAAATTGTAGCAGTATACAGTACATGTGTATAATAAATTTTTTTTGGCATAGCCCAATAAAATGTGCACCACATACAGTGTTTTCTCGATATGTAAAAGATAATGGCATTTTATATACTATAGAAACAAGGTTTTGGCAGAAATTAAAAATGAAATATTCGAATATTGCATTTTTAATATTTCAATGATCATTGAATATATATGATCAGTAAATTTCTCTAAATTCTTAATTATATCAGAAATTATATTTACTTGCATTGTATTAAAAACAAGAGAATTTGTAATTATTTTTTTCATGTGGGGTGTATATTATCAAGGTTATTATAGCTCATTGATATTATATTTGAATGACAAGAGTTACATAATTTTTGGAGGATCCCCGTATACCCGAGTGATGAAACCTGTGATGCGAGGCTATAGAGCTTTTGCACTAATGCCCCGCCTACTTGACTCCGCCTATTTACATGCCCAGTCGACTCCGGTCTCCCTACTT
>JAQIWR010003063.1:0-10083 GCA_034695945.1 Glomeris hexasticha | reverse complement strand
GCTATCGACACCCCCTTCTAGCAGGTTAGCGGATTGTTGAGTGGCTAGTTGAACAATGAATGCTATGACATTGCATCGGGGAATAGGGATCGGGCCGCTTGTGCTGAAATAAAAGATCATTGCATGCAAACTGAATACAAGTATCTATTCAGGTTTTATTATATTGTGAGTTCAAATGTATAAAATACCTTATTTATGCAATAAATATTCATTTTAAAAAACGTTGCATTCTGTGAGAGATCATATTTTATTTTAGGATAATGTTGAAATCAGTAAATGAGTATTTATGAAGTTTCTGACTTGTACGTGAAGCATACAATAAAATTAAATCATGCCAACTACTTGTAACAAATGTATACTTTTAGGCAAACAGTCTGTATAATGGTGTGCATGGTTGAAGGTTTTAAGAACACAATTGATTATGTTTTGATACGTACATTTTTTACGGACAAAGTTGCTTGAAATTTGCCTAAAAGTTCAAGCAAGAGGCTCGTCTTCAGTTGTGCAGTACTGACTGTGCATGAAATTGTAACATTCTACAGATCACATGCATCATTACACAAAAATATGTTTTACATCCGCGTGCTTTATACGCTGGTTGTGTTGGCGTTTTGAGTTGTCAATGCTTTCCAGTCATAGTTGTAAAGCAGAAATAATTCAAGAGATCACAATATTATTACAAATTATAATCTGTTTGGATTTTGTGGATGAAATGTAGATCGTTATTATGTGAAGCAATTTGTGCCTACTGAAATTCTTAGGAATAATTAACTGATAAGGACTCCAATGGCCTGCAGTCAAAGACCTGAAAGTATTCTCTATAGTTCATTAAGTTTCCTACATCTCAAGGAGAAAAAATTTGAATTACTTAGGGTGTAGAGAGCAGAAATTAAACCATACGTCGTATGATTATTATACATACAATTACAGAAACATTTTAATGATTTGCCTTGTGAGATAACAGTATAATACATTCTGGCATAAAATAAGGTCTGCTAAAAAACCTTGGCCCAATATATTCAGTACTCAATTGAATATAGACATATTCAATACAAATAAAAACCACATGTCATCCATATGGGAAAATAATGGCATGCAGCTGCTAGACATGCCGCATAGTCAAACACCATGAATGTAATATTTGTAGGTGCACGCTATAACTTTTCTTGTGAAGTGTAAATATGACAATAGAAATAAAACATAATACTGCACATTCAAACTTTCGAACACTTGGGCCAATTACATTGAACATATTTTAATCATACCTAGCATCAAAAATTGAGCCGGCATCTTTTGTCAGTTTATCATATAAATTTCCACCTTGCTGAGGCATCACTTGTGTGTTCTCCTCCAGCCAGCATTTCAACCTGAACAGAGTTACAAGTGAGCTATATATTTGCAATAATTTGTCTTCATTTGCTGCAATTACAATGCAATTACTTGCAATTCTCTTCACCATAATTTGCTTAGTGGCCATTGTAGGAGGTACGATTTTCAATATTCTTACAAAACTCAATACTATAACATACTATATAAAATTCTTATCTTAATTAGCAGCTAATGCACCACTTGTACTGAGAGATTCAGTAACAACTGTCGTTACACAAACAGACGGAAACCCACCAAATGGATCAACTTGCAATGTTGAAAATGTAAATGGGTCTTGGCATTGCATTCAAAATTGTCTGTCAGAAATCGATAGCGATGGCAATGTGGTTTTTAGCAACATTAAAAATCTTGAATGTAACAATAATAATGATATCCAGTGCACCTGTATTAGTAAACCTTTCATGGTCAACTGAAATGTCAACTGAAATGTGAACTGAAATAAATTGAATGCATCAATACTATATTGTGTATGTATACGTACATTTATTCCGTTGTTTAAACCTTTAAACTAATGACAGGTTCATTTCATTTTGACAACAGAGATTAAACCATATTACATAGAACACAATTAAAAATATTATAAGTGTGTCTATGTTTATAGAAATAAAGAGTGAATTTAATTTGCTAACTGGATGTATACAACTTTAGAATTCCGGTGTGTAAATATTACTATTTTTCACTTCTAAATGCTGAATATGTGCATTGTAACACCCATGGCCACGAATCGACTGAAAATATGTAAAAACACCAATGAAATACAGCTGACATCTAAGGCAAATATTGCAAAATATACACATCTTTTGCAATTGTGCATGCTGTATTATATACACTGAATTGCGAAATTTGCAGATTTTATTGTACTCCAAATAGCAAATGTATTTTTGAATTTGGAAAAATAAGCAGGGCTTACTTCCTATAAATGCGGATATTTTCCATTAGGGAAAACATCTCAGTTTGACATGAGCTGAAGCCATGGCAATTGCTGCAAAATACAAAACTACCTCAATGCACATAAAGTTCTCAGAATGTATAAAAACTACGTTTAAAGTTCAACTAAAGCTATGAAATGCAAAAGGGTAAGTTGGAATAGCAAACAATATAATATAGAATGCTTTTGTATTAATATGCTAATTAAAATAATATGTTATATTTTATTTTAGCTAAAAACCGAAATTCGAAATGAAGTTCTTCAACTAATCCATGCATATATTTTGACAGTGTGTTGCAACTGTTATTTCAACATATTTGTTATTATAACTAAAGCATGTTATGCAGATTTATTTTGTTATTTGGATAAGTTAAACACAATCTAATGGTCTAATATTGTGTGGTCTTCCTACATTTGTATTCTCTGCTTCAGTTACAGTATTATATTATTAGGAATAACACATCTTTAACATATAAAAACTCTGAAAAGGTAAACGCAACAACTCTTTATTCTGATTATCACAAAATACATCATTGTGCAGTAATTGGATGACATAACAAGTAGTTTCAACTTGCAGTCTTCTATATTTAGTTGCATACAACTTCTGTGTGCCATCAAAAACCACAAAATCACATCGATAGTGACGAAAAACGTGAAAACAATGACTCGGACGCCTCCCAAAAATATTGCCAATCAGTAAATTGGAGATGAAAAATACATGTCTGTAGTCTGTTGACATATAAAATGTGTATTTTTGCGGTATTAAGTGGAACAAAATAAGGTACAATTAATAAATATCGTCTACTTTTCTACTTAATCGTCTTTGTCAGTATCCTTTGTATCATTTTTGTCTTTATCCTTTTTATCATTTTTGCCACTATCCTTTGTATTATTTTTGTCTGTATCCTTTTTATCATTTTTGTCATTATCCTGTGTATTATTTTTGTCATTATCCTTTGTATCAATTTTGTCAGTATCGTTCGCCTCAACCTCAATAGGTTTTGGCAACTCTGAAAATATAGTATGAAAACTAGTTTAATTTATTGGTCAACGTAATTAGAACGAAAGATTGGAATTACGAAAACCACTAGCTGTCTAAACATTAATATGTCATACATAGCATTACAATATACATCAATTAATTATATTATATTAATTTATCCAGCTTGTAAAGTGTTTGTGCATCACACTTGCTTTGTTTTCAAATATAATAAATACATTTAATACTTTGATCGACCTCGGTAATTACGATCATTTGAGCGATTTAAATCTGCATGATTACGCATCCGATCATTGACTGTTGGACGTGTCTGCTTGATTTCTGTAAAATAAAACCAACAAGCAGTACACACTGTACTTTTGCAATTGCATCGTTGAACAAAACTATGATATTACTATCAGTAACATATCTGAACTCATTTTCCAAAAACAAACAATAATGATGACACATTTTTCTGCAGTTGATGATGATCCCCACACATGTGCAGTGAAATGCATTTAGTTATTTATATACATACACGGCGTTGTAACAGTTTTGGACACTGAAACTAGATTCATTCATGTTACATCTCCTAACTCTAATCATAAAAATGGATGGGCTTTTTAAGAATTTAGTGTGGAAAGTTTGGTTATATACTTTCCATTTTGTTAAGTCTTTATAAATTGGCCAAACCAAAATTTGCAATATAACTCAGTAGGACCATGTATACTTATATGGAATTGGAAGAGTATAAAAATGTGAAATCCTTGCTTAATCTTCAAATATATACTTCACTTAACCGAATATGCTTCGGTTAAATGAGGCATAGTCAAAGTTTTTGAGAAGCTTTCCTATTGCAGAATTGCTGCATACAAAAACTTTTAATGTCAACAATAGTTTCATTCCCTATGAGTTGACTGTAGGAAGAGTTCAATGTACGATTTCATAGGCACAACCAGGAAGTACTTTGTAGCACATGCTAACACATGCTGTTTTGAATTGCCTAGAACTGTTAATATTTTTGCAAATAAATTAATGAAATGAAGAATGGTCAAACTGTATTATATAGTGCAGGGAATTGTAAATAGCACAATGATATTGCTGACTATTAACACGATGTCAATTACTTTCATAAGGCACTTATCGCATAAAATATATTAAAATGCTTGAACAGTGCATGGGAATCTCATTATTCCCTTTGTTAACTATTCATCATTTTGTTGCAGCTGTTGTAAATATGATTGCGTGCTCATATTTTGTAAGTGTGCAGTTTATGCATAAGTAACTGAGGTATTTGTCCTACTTTCAACGTGAACGAAACTTTCCTGTTGTACTGGTAAATGAAAATAAAAACTTCCCAAAATTCGTGAATCTGAATCTGAATTATGCAAAACTGCACACAACACTGGTGAAGCACTTACTTACTAATTAACTATGAATATTTGTTCGCCCTTCTTATGATATTATTCATGACCATCTCACCATCCATGATCTGAAAGTCGTCGTCGTCATCAACCATCCAATCCTTACGGCGGCCATTTTGAAGAGTTGCAGTTTGACTCAGGGACTTTCTCCCATTGCTGAGCAACTGTTCCTGCTGTGATGCATGGTTGGTCATGCGCATTCTGTGCACACGTCTTTGACTCAACTTCTCATCCAAATTCTGACTGCTTCTGTCACGTTTCAACTGCATTTCCTTTTCCAGCTTCTCCAGAGTCAGCTGATGAGCTTTAGTCAACTCCCTGATCTTGTTCCCTATAAATTCAATGCAAAATGTCATTGGGGAACTACAATTTTCTAGCATAAGCAGGTTTCCACCATACACAGGTTTCACTGTATATCATGTTTTTACCAAATAGCTCTTCTCTGGAGGGCTGTGGTGCCAGATCCTCGAGGGGCACTGGAGAAGGGGCATTTGGAACACTGGAATATTTCAAATCCGTGCAGCTTCCACGCTGCAAATTTAATCAATATAATTTGTAAACACTTAATTAAGTTTAGTGTACAAAAGCAGGAATATAAAACATTCAAATCACCATATTTAAGCTGTCTGCTGACCTGCCACGCATTTCATTCGTATCGTTTGCATTTTGGATCAAATCGGCTTCCGAGTCGTTGTCAAATCCAACATCTAAATATAATCAAGTGCACCATTGCTAAATTCACAACGTAGTAATGTAGATAAGGGAAATTTTGTGAATAATACTTGCATGGTACCTAAATCGAGGTCTATATCCTTGCCATGAACCTCCTTAATTTTGTCGGCGATAAGTAGAAGTCTTTCTCTTCGCAGAGCAAAGGCAATTTTCTTGGTCTTATCCTTGACTTCTTGCAGGTCCAACTTGATGGTTTTGTTAATAATCTGAATGTATGAAATGCATAAATGGTGTTGTTCATTTAACGAGGTTAATATGATATGATGGTTTGTAAACTAACCTCGTTGAACCATTGCAGCAAAGCAGCACAACGCCTGTGAGCAGCATCATATGCTTCTGTTGCATATTGAACCCTGGCAGGTGCTTGCATATCAGTGAAAACATACGATGTTGCCTGATGTTAGCATAAAAAATGTATTGTGCAACACAAAAGAAAATGGATGCTGAAATTAGTTCCATGTCATGATATCTTCATTTGTACTGACTGTAAAAGGTGTGGACTTACTTTACTTAACATGTCAACTTCTTCCAGGTTGCAATATGGGAATTTGATATGTGGCAAATAGCGATGAGCTCCTTGCAAATTCTGTCCTGCAGCAATTAAATTATTGCGGGTTTCTTCTGCAAGTTTGTAACGAGCTTCTAAAGCACTGCAATTCAAAATGATCATTTTTAAGATGTGCGCATATGTCCAATTGCACGTCTAAATAAATAACACGGAATTCAAGCTTATATAATTACTTGTTAGGAATTTTCGAAATACCCTTCCACTTTTGAATTGCAGTTCCGAGTTGTTTAACTGCATATTCAACCATCACTTGTGCTTGTCTCCACTTGAAATTCGCTTCTTCAATCGCTTGTTTCTTCAATTGCAGATGATCTAGTTGGTTTTCCAACTTGTTTTCATCTTCGCTACCATATTGCCCTTCAAAAACTTCATCTGTGTACCACAAATAACAATCCTTAATGTTAAACCAAAGTTTTCCATGCACTAAAACTGAAAGATCTGAATCACAGAACACCTAATAATTTATCTTCCTTTTCATACAGTTGCTCTAAGACCTCCATGTCGTATTCAAGGACATCTATCTCCTTCTTAAGCTCTGTAATATGATGCCTTGTCCCATCTACTTCTTTCTTCAATATTTCCTGTTCATATTACCAATGTCATACAGTACTTATACACAATACCATATTAGTTCAGTACTTATATTGTAGGTTTGGCATTAAATGTTTTATTTTATGGATTTAACTTTTACTTACACGTCTGTTGAGTGCAGCTACTTGGTCAGCATTTTCATATGCTGCCGTTTCATCATATTTGTCATGTGTCATCAAGAAGTTTCTTACACCACGATCTCTTTGTGTTGCCGATGCTTGGGAACTACTCAAATTAACATAAATACGTATTATTGCATAATTCCACATTATTAGAGTGAGAACAATGACATTTATTACAGCTTTTTTGCAATATCAGAATATTCCTTCTCCATCTTCTGTAGGTTTTTAGTTAATTGAGTCATCTGATCTCTTCGCACCTCCAATGTTTCAACAATATGTCTTCGTTCATAGTCGTTTATGTTCCTTTCAATCTCCACAAATTCCTCCACAGTTTTCTCCGATACTCCAAACTACACATCACATAGAGCCGAGTGTTAGAATTATAGGATTTATTGCCAAACATAAATGGCAATTAATGGTAATCATTATAAATAATGTTGTCATGTCTCTAACTAATAAATCAGGATAGGCTAATTAAACGTAACAATGTATTCAATTGCTATCTCCTATCATTACAAACTATGTAATCACTGAGAAATAACAGTATGTCACAACAATTAAAATCCTTAATTCGATCTTTTTCGATCTTTTTTTGAAAAAAAAATGTAATATTTTTATGATACATTAAAAAATAGTATTTTGATATCTTTCCATTGCATGCAGCTTGCATTTTTTTTCTCAAAATATATGCAATTGAAGTAACTGAAATTATTTTGTTCATTTATATTTAGTTTATACGTTAACTGAGAGTTTCAATGAATTTATGTTGTAGAATACAGTCTGTACGTTGCAAAGGGAGTTTCCATGACACTTGATTATTTCGATCCTGTTATTGTATATTTGTATCGAACTGGTTGCTTAGTTTCCCAAATGCCAATTGAAGTTGTCAACAATATAGCCAAGTAAACATACCGTGTAATAATACGAATTATAATGGTTACTAAAGTAACAACTATCATTTCTGACAAATTATTTGGACATTGCCTTAAACATTTAAAATCTTTATATGCTGATGAACAATTGGAAATTAGATACACAAGCAATGCAATTATATAACTGCAGGTCAACAAACTGCTGACCAAGATAATATCAGGTGATCGAAAAAAAGACAGCTAATTGAGAAAATAAAAAAAATAGTGGTCAGCTCATTGATTTAATGCGTAGATACAATCGATCCATTATATCGTTACCAATATTGATTAAATGCGTCATAACACTTCCAAGTATAAATAGCAACGTTAATGCAAAAGTAGTAAAATTTTATAGTAATATGTGTCATGCAACAATTTAATTAATCCAATTAATCCAATCACCTCTTTGGCAGTTTTATTGCAATTAAAGATACATTTCTAGAAGTTGTTTTAAAGTTGTAGCAGCTCTAAAATGTTATAGAATAGCAATGCTAGAAACACTTGAGCAAAAGCAATATTGTCAAACTGTTTGTAGGCTTTCCTGCAATGTAGACATTTTGGCATAAAAGTTTTTTACTCAAAATTTGAAGAATCCAAATATTTTAAAATAAATATCTCTTTTGTTTTTAGAGCAAATGTATTTGTAATTCCTAATGCAAATTATAAAGTTTTTCTTGAAGAGCAAAAACCTGAAACTTAGTAATATTTTCCCAAAAACTAAATAGCATATGTCACATTTATGTAATAAATTGTCTAAAGTTGCGTTATGGCAACTAAATTAAGGTGAACCATGTTAATTCGATCATAAATTTCTTCATGCGAATTATCACTAAAGTGTGTAAGTTAATTGCAATCTTTTATTTTATTAATTGCATGTTTAACAAACAACTATGGTCCCACACATTTTCAGAGTGGTCAGTGACATATTTTAAATTAAAGATGTAATTGCATGTTTAGAAGTTTATGATGTTCGTGTTTTTCATTCCCCATCATGTGGCCACTACATATTTATTTGTCTAGCTTAATCGCTGTAGCAATTATGTGAAACAGCAGAAAAAGTATGCAGCATCATGATACTAACTACTATATCGACCGAAACACAATTACAGAAATACCCTTGCAGAGAGGAGCAAAATTATTAATGCACTCATTTGCATAGTTTATCATCACGCAAAATCATCTGCATGCATGTATTTCAGAATGCAATATGCAAAAACGTATGAAATAGGTAACACTATGGACTAGAAATACGATTATAGCGATTAATTTTGGGGAAAACATATGTATACTTACATCTCCAGCAACGTTTGATGACTTGCTACCTCCACAACCCATATCTAAAATTGAAACAAGTGCTTCTATGAATAAAATCAACATTTCCCACATAGTTGAATGCATTTCATATTTAATAGGGTAACAAATATTATCTACTGAATATCTCAATTATATTACATACAAAAATTAGTTGGTTGATAATAAGAGTCCAAAATATAAAAAGTTCACTAACGTTTAATTAACGAGTAGCTCCAATTATAAATAATAAATTATCAAGGTCATAGGGCATAAATTCAAACGGTAAATGTTGACGAAATCGATAACTGTAACAGATGGAAACATCTAAAACCACTAAACTTATTAAAGAGCCAAAATCTATCACAAATGTTACTAAATTATGACCAATAATTACTAGCAATATTTTTTACCTACATGTGTATGGGTCATAAATTGGAAAAATACAATAAAGGGGAAAGTTGTTTATATTCTGTACCTACATGACAGAAGTGACCGATATTAAGCTTATGTAAATTAAAATTAACAAATACTTCATCATTTGTTGATAATCCCAACATTAGTTGTAAAAATATTTCACCGAGAGCAGAAAGTACGAAGTCAATATGCATAATTTACAAAGTGTTCAGGGACAGAAGTGGTGCATAGTGTGATTAAGTCCATTGAGTTTGCTGAGCTTTTGTGAAAAGAATGTAATTTTGTAACTTGCCTATCACTACGTTGATGCTGGAGAAAAGACGTGTTGCGCAGGGTCCTTGTTAGCTTGTCTTTCTTTGGTGTTTAGGTCACCAGCGCAACCTCCGTCATCCACTTCCATCGAAGTCTCCATGGTGACAATGTGACGAGTTGTACTAGCTGTCAGACAAATCGATGGCCAACGTCGACACTCGACAGGTGTTCACCTCACCATCTCCCATTGCATGCAACTTCTCTCTCTCTTTTCCAACACGTGACACAACCAAAAGCGACCCCTGATGGAGATGCTGCACACTCACCTGCAATGCAAACACCACACACTGGAATTTCCCCAATTGCAGTACATACAATGAGCAATACTACTGCAATATGTCTATTATGTAACGTTTTCCGAAAACGTTCCTTGTATTTTGAGAGAGTTTTCGGTATTTCGAAGAGTTTATTTGGAAGTTG
>JAQIWR010003062.1:0-10083 GCA_034695945.1 Glomeris hexasticha | reverse complement strand
GGAGCTACAAAATGGTTCTTAGATTGCTAATAACTTTTTTTTAACATTTTATAATTAAAATCTGACTTTGCCAACATCTTTTTTACCATGTTTTCCATGTTTAATGAGATCATTTGGGATATTTTTGGAATGGGTGACAGTTCTCCTTTAACTTTATGCACTGTCAAAAGCAGAACCTCAATTATCCGGAACATGGTTAATTGTCTGCAAAACTAAAAATACATTATTTTTCCCTAACAATATAAGACATGCTCGAAACATTGATATTTTATATGATCATCCGGATTATCCGAAATGGTCATGGTTCTATATTATTCTGTGATGAAAATAAATAACTCATTTACTGGTATTATTTTTTATGACATCAATGTCAGAAGCCAGACTGCGGATAATTATCTACTTTAATGAGTTATCAACAAATTTCCTCATTTCAACTACTAATTTTTAGCCCCATTCGCATATAATTTGCACCTGGTTGGACATGACCTTTGATTAATGGACACATATGATCACGCTTTACCAAGAGTGGTTTTACTAATTAGTCGTTGTGTTAAAAATTAGATTGTGTTCCAACGTGTTATTTTTTTGTGCCCTGTGTCATATGCAAGGTTTGGACCGTTTTGCACGCCCTGTGATGAACACTGCCATATGGTTTCGACCGCGATTTTTGGTGCACCTGCGTTGGAGGCGCGAAGTTTTTTGCGTTTTCGTTCGCTGCCGCTTCACGCCGCCACATTCGCTCTCCGTTGCTTTCCTTTTTTTACTTCACGCGAGTACGTCACTTTCTAGGTAGGAGTTTTTCAAGATATTCCGAGCATTTCACATGACGGGTGGCTCCATTTCCTTTGCTTACAGGAATTTGACTAGCACTTTCTTTCGCGATTCTGAAACATTTTCCAATGAAATTTGCATGGTCACTTTCACCAAGGCTTGCTTTCACGCAAGAAACATATGTTCCAGTACCGTTTTCCGGACTTTAAATATTTCATTTTTCGACTCTTCAATTCTTATTCTTGCATTTAATTCATATTTGATTTCCTGAGAATACAATATGTACAGAAAATGTACAAGATCGAGAATGTTATCTTGTAGACGTCTGAATGAACAAGATGAACTACCTGGAAGCTGTAACATGGGAAAAGATGCAGAATTAAAATAGTTAGGCTTAAATTCCCTGCAAAATTATGAGGCAAAAATGCAATATTTGTGCATACATGTAGATATATATGTAAATCCCGGTATGCTAGTCATATTTTATCTGGGATGTGCTTACATAAAAGTTTATGGTGGGTAAATATGTGCATTGCAAAAAATATACCTGCAAAGCAAAACTTTTTAGTCTGAAATAGTATGAAAACTATAATTTAAAAAATGTAATCTCATGTGCAGTGAAATTTGTGCAATTATTTTACGACTCTAAAACGGTGATGACAAATTGAATTACTATAAGTTATTCCTACGATGACACGTAATATTTAGCAGGTTACTTAAAAAATTGTTTTTTGCCTGTAGTATTTATTCGTGGAAACAATTTTTCCGCTTCAGTATATAGATATGCTTTAAAAGAACTTTGAAGTAATCTTAATATAAGGTAACTTTTCAGGTTTAGCCCTATATACACTAAAAATGAGTTATGAGTGGTGATAATAATGTTAAAATGAAATATTATCCTACAATTCAGATTTATGGTTATGCATGAATTGTATCTTCTTTAGAAAGCCTGTATATTTTTCTTGAATGTGAGGTTGTACGTTTCATCACCATTAATATAAGCTAAGCAAGGTTGTAAGTATACGCATATATATTTACTTGTGATAATAATTTAAACTGATGAATAACATTATGGACTCGTCTTTCGGGTTCACAACTCATTAAAATTGCTCATTTATGTGTCCAGACAATATTGCATTTATTATCCAGGCTTAACTATATACAAAAATTGGATTTTCTGATTGGCTATTCATATATTTAGATACATAATGCAGAGAGGTATGTGATGAATAACTGTAATTATGCTGAATGCCATGCATTATCATGAATCTATATAGCACATAATTTATATCCCAGGATTTTGCTGGATTTTAGGAATATACTGTACATATTTGAAATTGAGATTCGTGCAGTTGAGTCATTTTAAAAGATTTCGTGGATCACATTTTGAAGGTAAGGGGGGAGGGGGACACATGGGTGGTGAAGGGTGTGTGTCTGTGTGGGTAATTTCCTAAGCGAGGTTGTGTGTGCATGTGTTGGGATGGGGAAATAAAAGTCGATATTTTCTGCCTCTCATGTTGCTGTCATCATTCATATTTGTTGGCTAGCTATTACCATTATTAGAATACCGTTTTACTGTAATGAGATAAAGAGCAAATCAACATTTCGTTCTGTTTGATTTCCTCTATCTATTATATTTTTTATGCATGTGATACAACGTAACTTAAATATATAGGAAAATAGCATAAAAAATATAAGAAAATAGCAGAAAATTTGCCAAATTATGGAAATGAAATATAATTTAAAAATTGAATTGATTAAATAGTAGAAACCATTATACAGTGAAACCTGTCTATGGTGGAATCTGTAAGGACCGGAATATATTTCCACAGTAGACAAGTTTTCCAGCATATACAGTTTTTTTAAAAAATATTTATCATGCAGACAATAATCCAAAAAAAAATTAAATTTTCCACGATAGACAGGTTTCACTGTATTTTGTTACTGTCTATGATGTATGACAAGTCTAATTAAATTTATTATTTTATGACAAAAGTTGCTTTAGAAAAATTTATAGTTCAACGTCATTGGTTCAATATTCCTTTCAAACTCATTATAAAGTGAATATGAACAGAATAATTGTGACTACATAAGGAACCGTTATAAAAATGTGAAACTAACCGTATTAGTCCAAGCTATAAGCAATGAGCTATTTGCTGTAACCAAGAGTGGATAACTGATAAGTTTAACGAAATAACGTGAACTTGATGCTGAAGTTTTCGCTGCAATCAATACGTTTTTATTACCTCACAAGTGCAACAATGTCTCGATCAGATATAGGAACATTTTTACAACAAAGCTCATTGGAACACTTTGTTTTTTTCCTTCAATACTAACAACACAAAGCAAAAAAACCATTTTGTTTTTATGGTCTCTTGTGTGCATGCAATTTTGGCACAAGGATTCTAAATATAGAAAGTTTATTGTTGAGCATTTGCAAGATACAAGTTTTCAAGTCAAAAAATAGCAGCTAAGATATATTATTTGGAGTGTAAAAAATACCTTATAAATGAAGTAGTTAACATACTTTGGCAGCTGCTGCGTATTTTTTTATTAATTAATTAATTAATCCGTTAAATATTGTAAAAAATTGTAACTGGATGAAAAATTGTTTCTTATACCAATTAGAGTTTTCCATGCACTGTATCCCACCTTTTATTTTTCACAACTAATATTTTTCTACAACTAGGCCCTATACTAAAATTACATATTATATTCGGACATTATTGCATGATTCATAGGTACAACATATACACTGCATACTGTGGATGAAGTAGGCCTATCGATTTTATTGATTTGCTAACAAATTCAATGAATCATTGAATTTATTAAGCCTGCTGTAAAGCAATATGTTTGTAATGAATGGAGTCACCATGTCCATCCATAACTTACTGTATAGATAGTCAGCAAAAAAAGCTTGTCTATTTTTGCAGATACATAAAAGCGATTCTTTTCATGTATATCCTGCCATTGTTTGGTTTCATTCAGCTGAGCACTTAATTAATCAAAGAAGACTAAAACCTGTAATTACAGTCACGCAATAGCAATGAGCCATTTAACGACGTTATTAGACAGTCATTATTGTTATGACAGCATAATACAACAGAATACGATTTCAGTGTCCTATATAAGCTACATATGCATTTTGAAGGTAAAAGTTTTTACAACTATTTTTTTATAAATAAATTTAAAAATATTATGGCGTAAATGGTGAAATTAGAAAAAAATTGCTTTTATATGGGGAGAATTTTTCAGGAAAAATTGTTACATGTCGCATAGGACATTATTGTCCTATATTTATTCGTAAAATCGATTCTGGTATCGATCTCAACTCGCTCACTCCCTATATCAGAGGGAATGATTCACTGAAAATAGCCGAGATTTAATTTCAACGTAGTGAACTTTAATTGATTGTCTGCATATATTTTTAAAAATTACAAAAATGGATGAAAACATGCATGTGACAGTATTCACAGATTGTTATAAGTTAATTATACTGTGAAAGTTGCAAGAACATGAAACTGTATAAACTACAGTATATTACGAAGTGAGAAATCTCACTTAATCATTTGTACAGCTTTAATTTAGCATCCAAATTTCCAAGATTGCTAAAAATTGAGTTTTAATTAATACAGTATGTATCTTGAACATTATACTAATTATTGATCAAAAATCCGGTAATTGATTATTATATAATTAACATGTGTATAAGTTATCTAATTTCATTGCACAGCATTTTTGACAGGTATGATAATTATTTTTTATTGTTATATTTCACGATAATCAGTTATATATTTGCAAGATCCCATTCCTTCGCAGTCCTGCATCATTTTGAATAGTTTTTATTATGTTTTTTTTACGTGACATCTCTATTATTAATACATACGGAAGGCAGGAATTTAATTTGGACTTAATTAAAGTAAAAATAGTTTAATTTGCCGCTATAAAGCTCTGGTTTCTAACTCGGTTATGCAAATAGTGGCTGGAAGCTAATTTAGGCAATCCAAGCGTACAAAACGAGAATAAAAAAAAGATGGGGGGGGGGAGGGGGGGTCGGATATATCCTTGTCACGTGATCGCAATTTGCACAGCCGTACCCCACAGTTAACTTTTTTACGAGCCCACATTGCCTCAATGAAGTGTATGCCAGTCCAAGGGTAATTAGCATTATCGTGTTTGCCTAGAATTAAAATAGCTGCTATCGTTTTTCAGTGTGTAAATTCCCAGTAATTATATGATTCTGTGGCATTTTTCCTCTGATCAACATAAAAAAAAAGCTTGGTTGTATTACTATACAGGGTGTCGCATATAAGGATTGCATGAGTTTGCACTATACTTTGTGCTATATTCACTTGCTTAACACACAAAAGCCTTAATTACTGAGATCTCCCTTGAGCAAAACACATATAATTACCATAATGTGTACTGAGCACATGCAAGGAAGTTGCATAAATTTGTAGATACCTATTTCATTCTAATTAAAATATTTAATTAAGCAATTAGACATGGAATATAGTGATGCCAAAAAGTATTTGAACACCCACAAATCTGTTAATATCTCCCGAAATACATTCATTATAAACATGAAATTTATTACAAAGCTTTTGTAATATTGAACACAACATTTGATGGTAACAGAAGTTCATAAATGTACAATTGCGGCCAAAAGTATTGTCGCGTTCTCTGCTCTCCCAAAATGACAACTGATACCAGCGCCCCCTGCTGGACGCCCCTTGGACCGGTCTATTCATCTATTTCAGGGGTACGGGGTGATTATTCAAAAATAATTTTAGTGACTAACGGTCATCTGCATTAACCATTGCCCCTTACATAGATGAATAGATCGGTCCAAGGGGCGTCCAGCAGGGGCGCTGGTATCAGTTGCCGATTCGGGAGCACAGAGAACGCGACAATACTTTTGGCCAGTAGTGTACATGTATAATTTTTTGCAAACAAAAACATGAAATTCATAAGGCAAAAAAGTATTTGAACATTTGACCAAATCCTATGAATAATCATCAACTCAATATTTGGTATACTATCTTGCAAGAGTAGAATGCGGCAATTCCTCATTGGCTGGTTCGGGCGGGTTGCTTTACAGCTGGAATGAATACTTTGTGACATCACAGGACCAATAGGAATACACGGTTTGAACGCGCCATTCGAAATGGCGGCGATGTTTTGTGTCGATGTTCACGGGAAAAACAACATTTGCATAAATTTAACTGCAGTCGAAGTACAATTTGCAGTCTAATGAATGTCAAACGTGATCCAGATGGATATTTGGTTTAATCTTTTAATTCAGGCAATGTTTTGAAAGAAAACGCAGTGTTTTTGTAGTTGCCGCATTCTACCCTTGCAAGGGAGTATATGCTGTTCTTTTGCTGCATGTCCACAGCTTGGTGCACATCAGTTGTTCATGCATAGACATATATACTCTTTACATGGACTGCCAACTCAAGATGGCGGCCATGCTATCGTGAAATTGACCGCCTGCTTGAGCGATGTGACCATGTCAGTTACCCGACCCATTTCCCGCCATGAAAACATGCGTCCTTCCAACATTTTCGCCTCGTTTTCACAAATATTTTGTGCCTATGAAGTGTCAAGTGATGGAACTCGGCAAAATTTACAAATAATGGATTGAGGAAAGCTGCATGTGAAATGTAATTTGTGAGTACAAATTATTTATATTAAAGGAGAACTTTCACCCCTTCCAAAAATATCCTAAATGGTCCAATCAATCATGGAAAACATGGTGAAAGAAATGGTGGTGAAGTCAGATTTCAATTATAAAATGTTAAAAAAAAGTTATTAGCAATCTAAGCACAGTTTTGTAGCTCTGCCCATTTATTTGTTAAAATTCAGTTTGAGGTGCCAAACGTTAACGTAGTGCGTTTGTTGCATTCCCAACTGTTGTCCAGATGTCCAACTATACTTGTATTGCAATGAAATTGCCGTTTTCCTTCTCTGAGAACCGCAAACGCAGGATTATCAACGTGCCGGGCAGTGGACGTGGCTTGAGCGCCGTGTAAGTATCCGGTCGACCAATAGGCGGGCGTCATTCGGACACTTTGCCGATCTTTGAATAGCAATTGCTCAACATACATGCAGCCGAAAAAATTAACAACCTGCCAGATTATTCTGCCGGCCAAGACAAATTTAATGACCTGATTGTCTTTGCAATCAAAAATGACGAAAAATATCCTGACAGTTCTCCTTTAACATAAGTACAACCTGCTATTCGCCTGCGCCGCCAAAGTGGGTGACGCCTGGTGGCAAGTGCTTGAGCTACACAAAATGGCGGAGCAGGGAGTTAAACCAATGAGGTATTAGCTCAGATATTAGCTCGGCGAACTCAGAGTGTCTATTTGCAACATTTTTCA
This sequence comes from Glomeris hexasticha, assembly GCA_034695945.1. Lineage (NCBI taxonomy): Eukaryota > Metazoa > Arthropoda > Diplopoda > Glomerida > Glomeridae > Glomeris > Glomeris hexasticha. The sequence continues at coordinate 2,926 of JAQIWR010003062.1, read as the reverse complement.
TCGTTCTTTTCCGTTATGCCATTCGATGAAACATCTGCTTTTATCTCCAATGTACGTAATATCAGCGATTCCAACTTCAAAGCACGCCATTGTCGAATGTCGATCACTAGAGCTCTATCGATCATTGTATATACATAGGCTCGTAGCTGATTGGTAGAATCCCCTCGTCCGCCATTTTGTTACGCGATAGGTGCGCCACCTGGATTTTGCCGCGCAGGCGAATATAATGAGGTTTGGTACAATCCATCACAACCTATTGGGATAAATGTAATTTACAATATTTTTTATTCACGTTAAATCTAACAAACGCTAACAAACGTATTTAAACATTGTGTATATGATATTGTTTCCCATGTTCCATATTTTGACAGAAATAAAAAAAAATTTACTGACAAAAAATAGATTTAAGTAGGCATTGTCACAACTAAGTAGACAACAATAATCATAAATGAGATATAATTGTTAACAATTATTGGCAAGGGAGGGGGAAAAGATATCCCTGTTTTGAGTGCTCATGCAGTGTCTGTATACACTGGAGTCATGCTGGAGTACATACGTTTTTTTTTTTAAATTGTTAGCAATTACTCGATCATGATTTTATAAACATAATTCTGTTCAGTTAAGGATTAAATTAAACTTTATGCTGATATAAATCCCCATTGACACAGAACACACAAAAGTAAAGAATGAAGTATGAGACAGGCATTCGCTTCCCATAGCTTTACTGCATATGTTGGGAGAATCTGGAAGTGCGGGTAACTGACATCCCCACCCACTCCGGAACACCGTGCGTTTCTCCCAGAATGCAACAGTTGGCAGTCCATGCAAAGGAGTAGTATATATGTCCAATGATATGTCTATGATTTGGTCTTGGATTTGGTGAAGCAGCGACAATGACGCTTCTATTAACCGCAAACACTGCAGTTCCGCAAATTAACTAGTGCACTACATGACCGCTAGATGGCGAAACAGTTTCCGATGACGTAACGCATGGTGACGTAACGTTTCAACTCTCACTTCTCCAGCGTGGTATCCGTGTGCATTCCATTCGTTTCCCCAACCTGATTTTGAAGATTTCACCGCTTGTACATCAACAGTCGCATGGAATTAATCTAGTGGGTGAGTTTATGGAAAATAGCCATCATATCTCCATGTCATTCTTACAAATTAATGACCAGTATCTTAATTAAATGTGCAAGTGAATCACAAAATTTTACAAATAAATGGGCGGAGCTACAAAGTGGTTCTTAGATTGCTGATAACTTTTTTTGAACATTTTATAATTGAAATCTGACTTCGCCAACATCTTTTTCACAATGTTTTCCATGTTTAATGAGATCATTTAGGATATTTTTTTAATGGGTGTCTGGCGATTTAGAAATTGAAATTGAATGACAATATCTATAAAAATTAGTTTAGGAATGTGTACGTACAACAAAATCACAAATTTAATTTCAAACAAGACTGTCGTTTAATATATACCGGTATCATTATATCACAGTTTCAATAATTTAATTGAATTGCATAGATGACATTTATTTAGCGTGTACGTAACTTATAATATAATGTAATTGCAGTATACAGTATGCACTAATCAATTTACTATCTATTTCTACAAAAGTTCAAGCGTGAAATATATGTGCATTCTTAAAACCTGCTGCGTGCAAACATATTGATGTTAAGTTATATATGGCACCAAAATTGTTAAGGTCTTCTACTGCATATCAGTTTGTGATCTCGTTTCCAGTCCAACATTTGACATTCCTTACCACAGTAACTAGCCTTGCATTTTGCGCAAGCCTTGCTTGCATTCGGCTTGCAGCAGTACCGACACATTTTCTCCACGAAACCGTGGAATATTATTGATGCTGGATCATCAACCCGGATCATAGAATGTCCATCCATTGCCATTCTCATGTATGGATTTACAATGCTTATCTTGCAACCGATTCCAAATTCCTTCCGTGCTTTAACCCTATCATGCATATTCGGCCAATTGTATATCGCGCAGAGAAGAACATCACCGCATGAATCTTCAATGATAGTTTGCATTGAAGTCATAAATAATAAGTCTTCTATGATGGTAACTGATAATACATATCCGTTGTAAACCTTGTCTTGTCGGTGATCCATCTCATTTAAGGTAATAGCCTTCAGTCCAATTAAACTGCTAGCTGATTTCTGAACTCGTTTTGGTATCCAAGAAATTTGTACTTTAACGGCATCAGTAGATGGTTTAGGAGATGCAATAACACTGCGAAGCCACTTTGTCAAAATTTCTCGGCTGGGGTCACTCAGCGCTGGCCGGTAAGATTGTTTGTTTGTTACTGTCACAGGCTTTTCATCATTCAAAGAGAACATTTCTTTTAAACCGCTTGCATTAAATGTGTGGATCACCTCTTTGCAGGACTTTTCAATAAGGTCTATTTCAGGCCCTATCATTCCAGCATTTCTAGCACGCTGACACCATGTGAGTGCAGATTCAGGGTCGGATTGATGACAGTAATAATAATCTGCTAGATTTACCATTGCTTTTGCATTTCCAGCATTGGCAGACATTTTTAAATAGTGCTCTGACTTGACAAAATCGCCTTTTGCTCTATATAACCCTCCTAAACTGTTTGCAGCAACTGAGCTGCCGTGTTCGCTGGCTCTCTTGTACCAGACCATAGCAGCCAATTCATCCTTTGGTACTACAACACCATCTTGGTAGCATACGCCCAATGTATGTTCAGCATCCGCAACTCCACCATTCGCAACTGTGTTAAGTATTGGTGGTTGTTCAGCTGCTTGTTTTAACATTCTTATGCCTACCCAGGTAGCACAAGACGTAAGAATGACGTTGTGGTTTGGTTGCATTTGTTGTTTATTCGTCGGCAACCAATTCACAACGTTGTTGTGACATTGCGTTTCAGTCACAAATGTT
>JAQIWR010003061.1:0-10083 GCA_034695945.1 Glomeris hexasticha | reverse complement strand
CCATGAGATTCAGGTTGTGATGCCATGGCCTAGGGAATGGCATCAAAGCCTGAGTGACGCGTTTGCCTGTAACATATACATCATTCAATATTCAGTATATTAGTTTCCTCATTGAGCCACTAAAGGAAAAAGTTTGGCATCAAGATTTCTGCCAAAATCAATCAAATATATATATTTTCCCTGCTCTCGATAAAACAGAAATTGTAATGTTGTATAATGGAGCATGTTATAATTTGTGAAAATCTACGGTTACAGTTTATTTTTCTAGGATAGAAAATGAATTCATATGCGAAAAACATCTACTACGTGTTATGCAGTGAAACTTATCAACAAAAGCTACCCCCAGACAGTACAAAAACGAAAAAAATAGCTGCAGATATTCGGAAGCAAAGAATGAAATTCGTAATCTGTAGTTCAAATGATTAAATGTTTCAACTGAATATAATGCTAAAAGTAAGAGCAAGTGAAATGCTTTTTGAAATACATGTACGTAGATGCCATACAGAAAGTGTTTTATGGTGCTAAAACAAATGTTTTCTTTTGGGATTAGCAAGAGAATTCACTTTCAGAGCTGCCGTTGTTCTCAACTCTGCAAATAACAGTGCACCATAATGACTGCCATAAAGCAAACACGAACAGTAACTGTAGGTATGCAACATGCACGTATCCAATATTTGTACACCCAACATTGAGTCAATTCAATCAATAGCCTATACCAACCTGATCCTATGACGAATGCCACCAGTCTGAATATCCCAGACAATTGTCGTTGTATCTTCGGAACCACTGATTAAATATTTCCCAGAAACGCTGACATGAAGGCATACAACATGACCATAATGGCCTGCAAATACAAATAAAAAAATAGACTCACAACTATTAAAATATAACTATGTTTGTTATTTTAACAAGGCATTAACTCTAAACAAATAATTCTACATTTACTCGAAAATCCAAATGAAATTGGACACATTATGAAAAGAATTCAGGTCCACCAAACCTAATATAGATTCTCACAAATTATGATCAGTAAGTACATCTATTGTGTTTCCATATTGACCTAATATAAATATATTGTTACATCTACATGATTAAATGATCAAAAATCAACATGATAATGAATCACTGCATTGTTTATTCAAAATGGCAAGTCATCTGACTTCCCCTTTTCACTGCATTGTTGTTATGAAAATGGACAGCTTGTAGACAGCTGTCAACAATAGACAATAGCTAAATTGAAATGCTTAATTCAACGCAACCATTGTTGTGACTTTGATTTGTTCACAATAAGCTTCCATCAATTGTTGTTTTCTGAAATAACTTTATAGATCAACGTAAATTCTGTGATGATGTATAATACCGTGCAACTGTTGAAACTTTCGGATTGTCTCTAATTCAAATTAATCCCTCAATTTAATGGACTTTATTATAGACGGTTCACATATGCAACCTTTAAATTTAAGCGAATTGAAAGCGTGTTGGGTCATAAAATTGAGCATTTGCTGCCTAAATCTACAAGCTTTTATCAAATTCCACTATATTTTATAATTACCCTTATAATGTGGATTAATGCCTGCAATACCATGATACCATATATTTTGAACTATACTAACGAGGAAATGCTCAAAACGCTCTATATACATTATTAACACCGCTAAGTACAAAGATGTTCAATAACCTTTAATACCTGCATTGTACTCTATGTATATATTGACAAGGATATACATGCAATAGTTCACTAAACGTAATAAGGTAAAGGTGCAAATAATATAGTTTATCGCTGCAGTGTGTTGCAGCGATTTTTTAATTTTATTTTCGTTTCTTTTTACATGCCCTACAGTCTTTTAGGATCATACGCTCAATTTAAGTGGATTTCAGTGCCATGAGTTTTTTATTTTTGAAAAGAGGGAACTGAATTTCGATTTTCAAGGGAAATCGATGTTCGAGTGTTTTCCTTTTGTATAGGAGGAACAAAATGTTGAGTGATAAACGTATTAAATATACATACCGGTGAAGGTTTTGAGAAGCTTCTTCGCAGAAAGGCCATACATGTGGATGCCTTTTTCACCATCACTGCAGATGACAGCTTGGGCATCGTGTGAAAAAACAAAACAACGAACACCTCTGGCGCACCATAGAGTAGTGGCCATTTCGGGCAAAGGATTCCATAGCCACGTGTTGAGTGGGACAAGCAGCTGCTGCTCTGAATTATCGCACCATTCCATCGCCTGAGTGACCATTGTCTCGATAGTCTCCAGAGGAACCTCTAAACATACATCAACCGTGAAATATATACAATACCGCATTTAAGCACCACCCAGTGATTTATAGGTATAACGTGTCAGGAATAATCGAATTACTATAGTTTCTTTTTATTACAGCCACAGACAGCTACAAGATTCCTGACATGAACATTTTTACAGTAGGGTAGCTTAACATTATTATGGGCACTCGTCTATCAAATCATTTATGGCCACTCGTACATGTAAAAATAACCCAATTTTCCCCCATGTATCTTTTTTACAGTATAAAGTTACCTATTTTTCTCTACATGCATTAGTTAATTGAGAATACTTATGTAACTTGATAAGTTTGAATGAAATTTACTCCAAAACAAAAATTCTCATCTAAACACTATTATAGAATAAATGATGAACATGACAAAAGTGCCCATGGAATTAAATTAGACGTTTAAAGGTGAATGCAGTAACTTTCATTTCTTATTTGTAAAAATAAAGTTAGGCCTACTGTATCTACAAATTTCCTGGAGTCTTACTAGCGAGAGTAAACTCATTTCCTGCAAATAACTGAGTGGTTTCTTCAACAATGATTCACTCTGTACATATACCACTGTATGGCCTCAGCCACGAAATGACAACAGATGCCAACTCCAATGGGTTCTTGCTCAGAACTTCCCTGGAATGAACTATTGAATAATACACAAGATCCAACTCGAAGTCCAATATCTGTAAAGAGTACAAATTCCTGGTAATTGAAAGCAACATGATGTGCAATAAGAAATCTTGAAATTGCAATAAGGAATTGAACCTGAGCTCGAACGAACTCCAACACAGCAACTGTGTAATGAATGGACACTGTGCACATGGCAACAAGTAGAAATTCGAAATTACAAACTGTCACTTGCTTTATCTTGGCAATATCTCCTGAATTGAATAAGAAGACCTATCAGTTTTATTCAACCGGTTTGTTTAGTATTACGTATTCAAAACTGTGTACATTATACTGGATTAGAATTATAACTTATTCTTTAATTACGCTCCAAGCAGCAATCGCATTTCAGCAATTTATTAAAAGATAATATGGTTATTTCATACCTAATGCTATACCACGCCTAAAATTACCAAATTGCACTGAATTACCTAATTTCATTTGTAAATGAGGCTGCCATGTGAAATGGTCATAGAGTCATAGAGTTAAAAATTGCATGAAGGGACATAACCCCATGAATTTTGTCAGTAACGATTTTAAATTGGTCCAACACAAAAGCATTTTATAACTTTGCTGAAATGACATGCTTAAGGGTAAGCATTTGGCAAGGTATTCATGTTGGAGCTTCTTAATTAATATATAGTAATAACCTAAAGTTCAAAATTCAATTCTACATTGTACATCAGTTATTGGGCACAATATTTTCAAAAAGTTTCATTTATTTTTAGTCTCCTGATTTTTGCACGACCCCCATTCGATTTTCTTCCTCCTTTTCTATTGATATTAGCTTATTTTGGAACTATGCATCTGAAAGTAAACATGGCAATAGATTTGTGTGCGGCAAATCCTTACCCGATTGCAATAAATGATACCAAAGCTCATCGATCTGCCTTGTGGTACCAATCCATTTGCCGTCAGCATCTATGTAAGATCTGAAAGAAAGTCTTCGGTTTTTGGAGTCAGCCGATCGAACACTGCAGATGGAAGCCAATTCCCCATAAGAAGAGACCTGGCCAACGACAAATCGCAGCACATGGGACATGTACATAGTACAGTTGGGTCTAATTGAAGGATTTGCACACCGCGCGCGACGAGTGAAGTTTGCGTATGGATTGTACGTAAGGATGGAAACTCACGCTGATGTTGTCTTCTCTCTCAGATAGGGATCCAAGTAAGAAGTTGGCGATATCAGAGTGGGTTGCCCTGGCCACTTTGTCACTCAGGTACATCTCTCGGGCAACATCCCGGATTAAGCTATCTTTCCACGAGAAAAGAAGCTTTTGGCCCACCAGCGTTTCTCGAAGCAGAATTCCTGCACCATGACAGGAAAATCGAAATCACTTCCTTATCCTTGCTTTCCACCTATAATTAGACTTCATTCATGCGAGGAGGGTCCATGACGCCACTCACGTCATTCGATCTCCCAATCAGAGAGACCACTGTGTCGTTGGGCTTCACTGCCAACTCACACTTAACAAAGAAAATCGACCTGGCTCCACCTCAATGTGATTACGTCACAGACCCTACTCGACTTGAACAAACTATATAGAGCAAGGGGGTTTAAAGCTATTGAGTAGGCGTGGTCTCCTTTGCTAGTGATGTCCGTTGAAACAAAGTCGTTAGGACCGAGAAAACACTTACAGTAATTGCTTTAGCGACAAGACTTTAATAGGGGCAACGAGGGAAGAAACTCGTAGCCCCGCCCTCATTAGGGTGTAAAATGAACTAGGCGCCAAAATAAAGGTGTAGCCTGCATTTGAAGATGAGGTGTTATAGGAGGAACAAATTAGTTATGTTGGATACTGATCACGTACAAATCCTTACGTAATCTTCACAGCCTGAGAAGATCTGTCTTGGACCATGTTCAAAAATTCATAATGCACAATGTTTGCAACAGCTTGAGGGGAGAAACACTTTGCTCCATTTAAAGTACGTCTATTTAATAGTTGCTCTAATTATAAACATTTCAAAGACGAGGCATAAATGCTGGTATAATTAAGGCAACATTTGAATATCCACAATGGAGAAGAGTGAGAACTTCTCCACTCTGCCACCAGCGTAGAAATATGCATGCACTATAATTAATTTAGGGTACCAGAAATGTTATTCGAATCGCACAACATCTTGATAGTAATCTCGTTTTATGTCGCACACCAACACCATGCAACATCCACATCTCATATAAAAAAATTGTTACCATGGGGCAATTGTGCAACTGGGAAAAAAGGATCTTAAAGCTGCAATAGTTTTATATACAATGGCAACTACAAAATCGTTAACCTATTCATACTACATAAGTATTATATAGAAATTCATTCAAATAAAATGATGGTTTAAAAAAAAACGTTCATAAACACTGTAATGGCACTATTATATTTCACACAAAATCTAAAAATTCACCCAAAGTTGAAGTGTGTGGCAGAATAAACAAGATGGCAGTATTATTTTAAAGGCAGAATAACCAATAGAAAGAGCCCAACTTGGTATATTACGCTGAGAAGAAATTTTTAAAGATAAGAACAGCCATAAAGTGATTCCGGTCGAGTTATACTTACGATATCTTTTATATAGTATACTGTATATATATATATATATATGAGGGGCTTACAGTATCAAAATATATTTGATGAATTAAATATAAAGGACGCAGTGCACCAGTGTTCATAAACTACAGTATATACTGTTATCTTGCTCTTATTCATTAATTCCTGACTTGACTTTGTCTATAACTCTTAGTAATAAATCTGGACAGCTAGGGCATTTGTTGCAGGCTGCCTGCAGCATTTAATGAAACACCAGATCTCCTTAACATTAAATTGCATATGTATTAGAGCCAAGTGTCTTAAATGAAATATGAATGGCGTATTGTATACGCGTATATGCTATTAGATCAGCAATATAACGTATACGCTGTGGTTTATATTTTAATTTTAAGAAGTTAATGTGGAATTTTGGTATACGTGGCAAGGAAGGTTATCGCCATTAGTGACCTTGTTGGGAAACACAAAGCAATAAACTTACTCATGGCATGCTTGATGCGGCGCCATGCGGCCACCGAGTGATGCGATGCTTTACTTGCACTCAGATCGATATTGGACGCAGATGCTGGGAAAACATCATCTAGAAAGTTGAGTAGCTCTTGTATTTCCGATTCTGCAATGCCGTATCTGGCACAGCACAGGTATTGCGACATCTGAGCGACGGCATGTTTGCCGAAACGCTGTTCCAATGACCCGAAAACTCCCTTTAAAGTGCTCCGAATCCTATCCGAAGCCGAAGTGATGCCACAATCTTCTTCATTATTTTCGCCTCCTGAAATAGCAATAGACACACTAGAGTCCTATAGCATGAAATGTATGCTATACCTGCATGGATACCAGATGGCGCACCGAAAACATCTTCGGTTTAAGCTCGAGAGCCAAATTCGAATTGCAAACTTTACATGCAAGAACAGCAATATACAGGTTGTTCCAGAACTCTCTGTACACACTTTCATGGAAGGTGGTAGTGGAGGGGGGGGGGCACAGATATAAGACGTTTTTCTTGATATACATTGCATGTCCTCAGATGCAAATCTGTGGTACTGGAGAGTCATGAGCCAGGGGGAAATAAACAATGCCAAAACTGCTGGATGATATCCCACTGCGTGTTCACCATCGTATGTGGTTCCAACATGATGGGGCGCCAGCACACTTCAGCGCTGATGTACGTCATTACTTGGGTGGTACGTTTGGTCAGCTATGGATTGGCCAAGGTGGCCCCATTGCTTGGCCACCAAGATCGCCTGATTTGTCAAGCCTCGACTTCTTCTCGTGGGAACTCATAAAGGACCTGGTGTATGAGACACCTGTTGGCTCCCAACAAGATCTTACTGCTATAGAGTCGCAGCTGCCGCAGCTAGCATACATAACATGCCGGGAAATTTTGCTGCTGTGAGGCAAGCAATACTTCGACGTTGCCAGGCATGCATCACTGCTGGTGGACGTACCTTTGAGCAGCTGAATGTAACTCTGTGATAATAAAGTTTTGCACAAGAGATCCAAATTTCTTTGCCTACTCCACCTTATTCGTGACACTCTAGCATGCACACCTTGTATGCATCTGCAGTGGCGTACACAGGGGGATCAGGTGGTTCAAATGAATCCCCTCCCCCCACAAATGAAAAGGTCCATTTCTCGAACTTGAAATTAATTTGCACTTTTATACAATCACAATTACAGACCAAACACAACGACAATTATGAATTGTTTTCCAAGACAGAATCAAAAACAATGAATAAGGGAATTAATATTTATAACCATTCTGCATAGGTATAATTTTAGGTGGGAAAAAGGTCCATGGGAAAAGGTCCATGGGAAAAAGGTCCCCTACTTGAAGAAAATGACCCCCCCCCCCATTTAGGTACCTGGATACGCCCCTGGCTATATTCTTTTTCTACATAATTGCATAATTTTTAAAGTACAACAAACTCAGCTGCAATTAATTGACAGTATAGCCCCGCAAATAACGATCATTGTTCCATATAAGGAAACTTCAAATTTTGAAATCGAACCACAGTTTCACCTCAATTTATAAACATTTGAAACGCGCACTTACAAAAAAGTATTGCAATTTGTTCCATAACACTGCACTTTTCATGCATAAAATACGCAAAATATCAGTTTTATTGAACACACTACAGTATTTTTTGCAAGGTTTCTGTTATAGAAATTTGAAAACAAATGTTTTTATCCAAAAACCGGTCCTCTACAACTTTCTAATTGACAAGATACACCATGTCCTTTACGGTTTTCGATTTAGGATTTCACAAAGTTTGAACTTCAGCAGGATGTCAAAGATCATATGCCCATTCGATTCGCCCCACATCATTACCAATAACATAATGTTGCTCAATTTTTAACTACCTGCAGTTTAAAACGATATGAAGATATCTTGTTACATATGGAGCACCCTGTAAAACAAATTTTTGCTCAAATTGGATAATGTAGTGGAGATTAAAAAAACTTTGAGCCAAAAGGAATAACTTAAAGCCGTAATGGAGTACAAAACCCCTCAACATGATTTCTGAGTCCCTAATAGATACATCTGAGCCCCTAAAAGACATTTGAGTCCTAAGGGGACATATGATCCATTGAAGACGTTATTGCAACATATGGCTGCATCGATCAGTTCATTTTGATTTCCATCAAGATGGATTATTAGGAATAACTTTGTGTCTTATTGATGACTTTGCAGGGAAAACAAGTTAGGTCAACAGAACCAAATGGGCCTTCTTCTATTATTAATTCCCGGGAATCTCACTAGACTCAAAGACCAATTTCAATTCTGTTTACTGCGAAGTAACCAGATTACTCAGGCCTCATTGAGCATGCTCATTAAGCTACTCCTCCGCTTTCATTACTACCAATAAGATATCTGCAATTCTGATGACCTTGAATGCATTCATGCTTAGCACTCTAATCTATAATCAGGCATGCTAAGCATGCACTTTACATATTTATTAAAAAACTTGGCCTATATTAGCTCTACAATAGGCTACTCTTTGATCTTTGCAAAAATAAAAGTACTTCAAGCCTCTTTCACAACGCCTTTGCAACCTTAAAGGATGTAAGGGGTGAGATCGGCGGTACCTTGGGGTATGTCCTAAACGTAGTTTGAACATTGTCGAACGACTCCCCCCTAACTCTATTTTTGGAACAAACTTCGTTGTTAACGGCTCTCGCACCTTCCTGCGACTCCTAAACATAGTGCCCTTGTAAATAGGACACGTGTGGGTGGGGGTGGAAGATGCGAGAGACGCAAACAAACGACAGTATAAGAACGAGGTGCAAACATGCACTCGTCAGTAAACCGATTCCTCCGTGGGAGCCCTTGCCCCCGCGTGTGACCAGCTGATTAATGTCAACACTGCGGCGACATATGTCGCATGTACGGCACGATTGCGTGAGATGCGCATCATCCTTAGCGTAACATAAGTCATGATAGGGACGTAAGGTAGCGTGGGTGACGTAGGAGTGAGCGGCGGATGATAATAAAGGCACCTCAATCCTTTATACGAACCGGTCCTTGGTAGACATCGCCGTACATAACTCATTATGTACGAAGTGTAGGGCTTTTGTGCCAAGCAATTGGTCGAAGTCCTTACACTCATCCATTATTTTCAAAAATCCGCCTGAGCTGCTTGAACGACTACAATTACAAGAAATAAATAAAACAGCGTGATATGTTAGTCCGAAGGCTACACTGAGAAAATAAAGTTGGTCATAATGACTCAAAAGGTTAGTCATCGCTCTAAACTGGTCATTTTGACTAACTCTTCTTGGTCATTTTGACTAACCTGTTAGTCATTTTGACAACATAGCAAAAATTGTGACCAATGTACCCTAGTTAGTCACATACTAGTGAGACTAACAAAGTTAGTCACTGAATATATATTGATCAAATTGACCAAAAATCTTAGTCAAAATGACCAACCAGCACACTACTTTGGTCAGAATGACTAACAAAGTTAGTCACAATGATATTGGTCAATCTGACTAAGAAAGTTAGTCATTGGCAAGTTGGTCATTTTGACCAACTTATTAGGTTGGTCAGTTTGACTTAGGAGCTTAGTCTGTCAGTGCCAAGCTGTTGGTCAAAATGACTAATATGGTTGGTCAAAGTGACTAACTTATTTGGTCAGTGCGACGAAATTTTTGGTCAATGTGACAAAGCAAACTGAAAAAAACCTTTGACTAACCTAAGTTAGTCATTTTGACCAAGACCAACTTTATTTTCTCAGTGTACGCACTTTAAATTAAAAGTCATAATGAATGGACTACAAAGCGGTGTATTCTAGTTAGGCCGCATAGCAGTATCCTATTTGGAGACAATGAAGGTGTAACGACCCTAGGTCGTTCCTATGTATTTTATATAAAGAATCGTCCGTTAGAAGGGGAAAGGTGAAAACGGATTCTGGCGTCCTGAAGAAACAACGGAGCTGACATAGGTTGAAGTCAGGCACATTTACAAACTGAATGGTCAAAGATAGTCTGTTCGTGCCAATGTGATAATCGATATAAAACTGCAGTATTCAATGTACTCAAACAAGGCGAAAATTATGCAAAAAATAAGCGAACTGGAAAGAAAAAGGAC
>JAQIWR010003060.1:0-10083 GCA_034695945.1 Glomeris hexasticha | reverse complement strand
AGTAAAAGATGATGCCACAGATAAAATAATAACAGTGCGAAACGTTAGCTTTGTGGAAGATGTATTCCCAGCTAAGATTAAATCCCTATCGGAGAAAACTGTAGAAGAGCCTTTGCAATTTTGTGTACAGGATTTTCATTCTGATGAAAAAGAAGAAATAGAGAACCCTCAAAATGTGTGAATCTCATGATAAAATTGAAATTGAGCCGGAGTCAGAAACTCAGATTGTAGAGGAGCTCCAAATCGAAATTTTGGAAGTGTCGGAAAACGAAATTGAAGAGCCCCATGATGAAATCGAAATAGAAGACGCTGAAACTGATAATAGTCAAGAATTTGAAATTGCTAGGGAGGATTTAGATCCTATCACTGTACCCGCACCTGTAACTACAAGGTTTGGAAGAATGGTTAGAGCACCACAATGGACAAAAGGTTATGAAATGAAGCGCACAGCTTTCCATATAGATCTGGAGGATCAAAATGAAGATGACCCAAAATCCTTAAGGCAAGCTAAACAATCAGAGAACGCAGCGCAATGGGAATGTAGTGTGTTAGAGGAATTTGAAAATCTAATAAGAAATGGAGTCTTGTCATTTGAAAAACGTACTCCTGGTATTAAAGTTGTCCCTACCAAATGGGTGCTTAGGGCAAAGCGCGATGATCAGGGGAAGATTGAAAGATACAAAGCGCTTAATCGTACTAGGTAACTTACAAACCAAAGGCGAAGATTTCGATAAGACCTATAGTCCCGTTGTTAAGTCGTGTACTACCAGAATTTTGTTAGCATTAGCAGTTGAAAAAGGGTGGGAAGTGGAGCATGTTGATATTGTAGCTGCATATTTGTCAGCACCTCTGTATGGCAAAATTGACCAAATCCAAAAATTGAAGGATGCTATAGCACGCGGATTTGAAATTCGAGACTTGGGATGGGCCAAATTTGTTCAGTCATTCAGGATTACGCATGAAGAAAACAGAATAAGAATTGACGAATCTTTATATGCTAGTGAAGTGTTGAAGAGGTTCAAAATGAAGCAGTGTAAGCCCATTAATACACCCATGGTGCCTGGTGAATATTTAAAGGAGAACTGACAGGGTTTTGTAAGGTACCCTGAAACTTAAACTACCTGAAGAAAAGACATGAAGAAAGCAAGGGTGAAACAAAATCTCTGTGAAAATAGTAAAAAATTTATTAGCTGTCAAAGTTTGACCGTTTGCTTTATAGAGGGACGTCTAATAACTTTTTTTTACTATTTTTCACAGAGATTTTGTTTCAATACTTGCTTTCTTCATGTCGTTTCTTCAGGTAGTTAAAGTTTCAGGGTACCTTACAAAACCCTGTCAGTTCTCCTTTAAAGAAGTCTAACGAAAGTGATTGGATGAGGATAGCACGAATGAATACCGTACCCTCGTGGGGAGCTTTCTGTACCTTGCGATGGGCACTCGTCACGATTTTGCATATACTGCTACTTATACAGTATAAGTCAGTTTTCAAGCGCACCAGCAGAAAGACACAGGCACGCGGCCAAACATGCACTTTGATATTTGCAAGGTACAAAAGACCTGGGTATTGAATATTCCAAAAGAGCCAATCCCATTGGCATATACTCTGATGCAGACTGGGGTAATAATGTTGTAGACCGAAAATCATTTAGTGGTTATATTGCTATTTTTGGGTGGAGGCGCAGTATTCTGGTCTGCACGAAGACAATTTTAAGCTTCCTTAAGTTATGTAGAAGCCGAGTTTATTGCCATGGGGGGAGGCAGCTCGCGAAGCATTATGGCTTTGCACTTTATTAAAGGAGATTGGATGTTCTGAATTTTGTGAGCGCACCACACGAATCGACAGACAATCAGGGAGCGATAGCTTTGTGTGAACACTGTGGTGTAACAGAACGCACAAAGCACCTTGAGATTCGAAAATACTTTGTTCAGGACTTGGCACGGGAGGGCACTCTTAAATTTGTTTATGTGCCCAGTGAACGTAACACAGCTGATATTTTTACAAAGGTTAGATCGCGAGCTTTTTGGTTCGTTCATTTAAAATGATTAGGTATGACTAACCAAAGAGGTAGTGTTAATTAGGTGTTTGTATAACCGCCTTTACTCACTTGATTGTGTTGCACTCCTAGTTACCATGCGGCGAAACTTGCTTGATTTCACTTGTTGCGTAAATGGACATAGCAACAGGATTTGTCACGTGACCACCTAAAATTGTATAAAGGATCGAATTATCAATTGAAAATCGCATATTCGCTGTAGCAGCCGGTCATGCTACCGGTTTTCAACATTGCTCGAAAAAGGTCATACTTACTCGAAGTTATGTAGTATCCCTGTTAGGAAAAGTTAGTTCAATTGTTATATTGCGTACATCCCAAGGAATAAAAGGAAACAAATAGTTGTTAAAAATTACTTGTCTGGATTTCTGCTGTTCTCACCGAAGTTAAGTGAGTTGCCGATTGATTCGGAACGCAACAGAAATATCAACTTTGACGCTAGTGTTCGTGTTTCATTCAAGATGTGGATCGAATTATTTTTGCCAAGTCATATCCGTCACCTCGCTGCAAAAATCTGATTCATGTTTGTGACGTACGAGATGCACAGACATATACACTAGGGAATGGGTAGGATGAGCAGCCATAGTTCTCCGTGAGAACCCCTCCCACATTTTTCCTACACCAGTGGCCATAGCACTGAATTGAGTTATAATCGGTTTTTCTGGCAACATAATTTCCAATATTCAGGGAGTTTTGTAGCTGGGAGGGGCCAGTGGGGCTTTCTGCTATGGCCACTGGTGTAGGAAAAATGTGGGCGGGGTTCTCACGGAGAACTATGGCTGCTCATCCTACCCATTCCCTAGTGTATATAAGTGCTTATGCAAGCCATTACTCATGCATGGACATAAAAACCTTTGACATCATATCACGCATTGTGGTTGGCTGCAGTGTCAAGTTCCTAACAACTTAAATAATTCAAAATGCACTCTGTTGTTTTAGGGTCTGGTGGCTGAGAGGTCTAACTTGTAAGGCAGAATGAGGCACTGGCACGGTGCACCAGGCACCCGGGGTTCGATTCCCTGGCCAACCTGCCTTTTTCCAACAGGGTTTTTTCAGTGATTGCAATGTAACGAGTTTAATGCACAGACATGACATGTATCAGCCTATGCAGCATTAATTTATAAGCAAGCTTATGAATCAGTCTTTAGATGGGGACTTCTTTGTGAAAGTAGAGATATAGGGTCTCCTTTGTCCAGGCCAGATCTGAACAATATCCAGAGGTACTATATTATTGCAGTACGTATACATCTATACCGTCAGGGGATGTAGCTCAGTGGTAGAGCGTTCGCTTTGCATGCGAAATGCCCAGGGTTCGCTCCTCTGTATCTCCATTTTTTAAATGGAAGGTGATGCGCAGATCGAATAAAATGTATAAATCTCTGCTGCACTTAACTTTTATGCAACAAACAATTTGTTGAGCAATAGTGCTGTAGTAAATATATACGTGTATAGTGGATTGCAAACCATAATATTGCTTGCAACAAAAGTGCGGTTAACTGTTAAAGTCCTGCTTGGAATGACAATGGATGCTTCTATGCTAATTCAAAATTGCCACTATTAATAGACCACGGCTAAGTTATTATTGAAAAATCCCACAAAAACAACGCTCCAAAACTTCACTTTAATAAATATGGGTACGATTTTTCTCTGTTTGGAGTGTTAACACTCCATGAAGTAATTATTTAAGTCTAGCAGTTGCTCCTTCATGGAGTGTAAATACTCCCAAAGAAGGACTGTACTGTATTCTGATTTGTTGAGGTGGGAACTGCCTTTATGAAAGGAGTAAGTATAGTCACAGTTAATCCCACGAACTACACAACTACTCAATATCTTGCGAAGAACAGGGTTCACACGGTACAGCTTAGAAAATCTTGATATGCCCGCATCAGTCTTAACTTTTTCCCTTTCCAATTAAAGGATTAGCTAAGTGCTCCATTGCTCCCCAAATTAGACATGAGTGGGAAACCAGATATCTTGAATGAGTTATCTGGATTAAACTGGAAAGGACAATAAGGCTCTTAGCTAATCCCTTAATTGAAAAGGGGAACAGCTGGACTAGTGTGGGTATATGTTTTTTATTAAGTTTATTTACACTGGCATGGGCGGTGCGGCTTTGTTTGTTTGCTTTTGCGATTTTTTCACCTCATTTTCAACAACTTCCCGACATCGTACACAGTTCAAATTTCGTGCACATACCAATCTCGCGGTCCTCTTCCACCCACAGACGTTTTCCAGGCCGGTTTTACCCCAGATGCGACACAATCTTGCTCGCTAATCTCGAAGCGGGGCCCGTTTTCAGCATGGGACCGTCGCCACATTGAATCAAGATTACATGAGTGGCGGCGCTCCTGCCAACAGATTTCGCGGTACCGAACTTGCACCTCGTGTCTCCAGCAACATACGACTACAAACTGTGCCATTTGACGCATCATGTTACTTTTCATATATTAATAAATGATATGGACCTGCACGTTTCGACTGATATTGTTTGTTGTACGCATAAACTTAGTATCCAAAAAACTTAGTTTTTTTCACGGCTTGTTCTACCATTGAAATTAACTGACGATGTAACTGTTCGCAAAACGAAAAACAGATCCTGGCTTATGTGGGGATCGAACCCACGACATTCGCGTTATTAGCACGACGCTCTAACCAGCTTAGCTATCAGGCCCTTCTGGCTGTGAGCAGTCAACCGGTCACCCAAAGAGCAATTACCGCAGTTACTGCATTTACCACAATAATCCCACATACCGTAGCGAACAATAGCACACTTGAATATCCCTTGAAGCGCAAAGCTCAAACTTACCCTGCAGCTAATATATTTACTAGCCTCGATGCCTAACATGCTCTACGCACTCTAACCTGGCTTTAATATAAGGGTTGTAGGTTCTAGTCCCAGGGACAATTTGTTTTCAACCTTCATCTATAGAGTGAATACCGGAAGCCAATATCAAATAATTGGCTTAATAGGATTAATGGGTCTTCTTTGTCTAGGCCAGGTCTGAACAAAATCTAGAAGGACTATAACAGTACGTATAACCCATCCACTCTATCTACATCTCTTGCCTCAGGTAGCGATTGCTCTACCAAATTATGCTCCAATTATCCAATTATAGACACCTGCAGGTGGCTGTAGCAAGGCTGTAGAGGAAATTGCTATAATTGGATAATTGGAGCGTATGTTAGTAGCTTTTATAATCCCTGCCCGAGTGCAAGAGATGTAGATAGAGTGAATGGGTTATATGACGCTATGCAGTCAGGGGATGTAGCTCAGCGGTAGAGCGTTCGCTTCGCATGCGAAAGGCCCAGGGTTCGATCCCCTGTATCTCCATTTTTTAGGGGAAGGTGATGCTCAGATCGAGTAAAATGTATAAATCTCTGCTGCCCACAACTTTTATGCAACAAACATTACATTACATATTATAATGCACATTTCGAAATTTTCGGAAACTTCGGTCATCATAATTTATAGGGGTACAATCATACTCATTTTTCTTAGAGTGTACTATATTCTTATTGGTTGAGGTGGGAACTGCCAAACACGCAACGTTGACCATAATTAAATTCCGTTAACACGTAACTTTCTAGTCGGCCCCAGGCCCAACCAACGTGTAATAAGAACAGAACGAATTACAATTTTGACAACCGACGCAACGAAATACATTTTTGGCCAAACGAAACAAAAACGAACAGGTCAACGACCTTGCGATCACAAACTGGGATGTCGTTTCCCAAAAACGCCTCTTCGGTTCACCCCTGGTGAAACCGAGCATGCGCATTATATAATAAAACTTCTCAACCAGCGAAAATCTGTACTTAAATTGCGGAACAACCATAAACGACTCTGAATAATGGTAAAACTCGAATTTAGCGCAACAACAAAATGCATCTGGTTTTGCCCATTTCTTTGCACCCTTTTGGTCCACCACCTGTAAACCGAGTATGCGCAAATTAAAATAAACTGGTACTTTAGTTTACCCGGTGCAGACGGACCAACACCGTAAAACGAAACAGGACTCCATCGCAACGCACACCGCTGGCATTTTAAACGTAAAATAAGCCGTGTTTTTCTGGCCGAGCCTGGGGAATCCACGAACGGAAATTTTAATCCAAAAAGAGCTACGTGGCTAAATTAACCTCAATCCGCAAAACAATCGCACGTGCGATATTAACAATAATCACATGTTTGAACTCGATCAAACCTTGACGATCTTCAGCACCTCCTGGCGCCAAAGTTCTTCCAACTCTGATCGCATGGTTCGCACCACGGGAACACGTAAAAAGCAGGCTGGAATTCTTGGGTCTGCCCAGTTCCATGTAGCTTTCTCACAGGCGTTCGGGTGAGTTGGGTTGCCACCACGTTCTGAAGCTTAGTCCCGTGAAGTCCTGGCTGTTGGTGGTGGTCAGGCCATGGGAAAATGAGCATGGGTTTTCAACCTGGGAGTTATTAAGCCTGTTTCGGGTGGCTGGTAAACTGTCATCGATGACCCGGTTACAGGTGGGAATGTAGTCTCGGCATTTGGCCAGGATGCTCTGACGATGATTTCGGTGCATCGTTCATACAAGGCACCTGGTCCATGCGGGATCTGACAGCCTGACGCTGGGTAGGAAGAGCATCATCGGTTTTGTTGGGAAGAGCTGGGCGTATGGAGGTTGTACAGGCTCTGGTGGGACATAGGGGATTCGCCCCTGATGGTTCCTCTTGCGATCCATCCGCAGGTAGAGCATGTCGGTCACGTACTTGTTCGATGTCTCGGTGTTAACCAGACTTTCCACACGCTGTTCAGGGAACTTTACACGTCAGAAACAGCCTAATGCTCGAGTTACAAAAAGCACTCTGCGGGCTGTCATTCATTTTATCCAAGGGCCGCCAGCCTCACTTTCACTTTTTGAAGTGGTTGTCAAAACCGGCCCCATTTCCAAAATGAATTTCAGAAAAAAGACTGATAGGACCGTGACCTACAATCGCACAATTCAATCGCGAAAATCGTCACGAGGAACCATATAATTGAGTCCCCTAAAATCACAAATAGGATTAGTTGTTTTTTACAAAAATTAAAAGACCGATTTTTGCCTAAGGCGAGACTAGGCACGTGACGTTTTTAGGGTGGGGATACACGATTTTTTGCGTTTCCAAAAGTGGTGTTCGGAAATTCAGCGCTGCTCAAGGCCAGCAGGGGCCTTGATCACCATAAAATTGTGACTAATTGTTTGAAGAACGCTCTTTTATTTGCCGAAATGTTTGTAACTGTGCGGTTTATAGCGATCTGGGAAATAATTCGTGGATATTGGGCATTTTTCCGGTAGTACGCTTGAGTATGCTAATTACCGGAAGTAGATAATCAAAATCGGTTTGCAAATTAATTTTTTGCGTGTTATCCTACAGAGAAATGCGTCGCAGCTTTTTGGATATCATCTATAGAATTTTTTTTATTGGCCATATGGATATGTGCACCTGTATCGTTAATACAAAATGGATGATAACTCGCATTTTGTGTACACAGGCCTCCTGATCAAAATAAATTCTAGAAAAATTACTGATATCGTTTGAACGTACAGATAGATAGGGGTGGTTGCACAAAAGATAGTAATGGTGCGTTCGAAATTGCCGTCAGACCTTTCCTTCAAGGTCATTATATACAGTGTTCTAACTTTTCTGATATTCAAGATAGCTAGGGCACGATTTCCAATTAGTCTCTGGAAGAGCGCATCCGATTTAGTTTATAAAATAGATTTTCCAGAAAGTTTGGTGCATTTATGAATTGCCAAAAAAATTTGTAGGTAATAAATGATGCGCACTGCATTGAAGCGTATATCCTCCTGCAGCGCTGCACGGCGGGGGTGTGGTTAACCCGCAATTATTCACATAATGTATACTAATTGCAGCACGTCCGTCAAACCTTAATAACTTGAGCTTTGATTACTCGAATTTTTGATATAACGAACAAAAAAGTTTTCACCGACAAAACGTCCTATTCCTCCCATGTTATTCATTTTTGATAACACGAACTTTATAACTCGAATTCCTTAATAATTCGACGTATTTTAAATTTCCCCATGAGGAAAGTTCGAGTTATAAGTCAAATAGACAACTTTTTAACACATCATTTGAAAATAATATGCTACAATCACTGATGACCGATTTTGTGAAACCAATTACTGTAAAAGACACCTAAACTGAAATAAAATGCAAAATACCTGAAGCCAGGATTTAAAAGTTTTGATAGTGTGAAAAGTTTTCTGGTTTATCGTAACTCGAATTGTTTTAAGTTTCCCTTGGTGGTTCGAGTTATCAAGGTTCGACTGCACTCGTAATTACTCCATCACCATACTTACTTCTTTCGATTTTAGGGAAGGTGTACTACAGCTCGATGACGAGCCGCTGTGTGGAGGAACCAGCTTCGGAGGTCTTTCGGAGTTCTCCCGCGTTGAGTATTCTCCGCTCGGGGGCGAAAGAGGACCCTGCAAACACCCACCAAATTCACTTAAAACACATTTCAAACCCTATTTTATTATTTGTATATTACACACGTAACGGCAAATCTTTACCTCGTTGCTGTCGTCTACAACCAAATCCTGGTCGCTTTTCTCTCCGTCACTTTCCTGCGCGCAAGCGGGCAAACCAAAAACGACCGGAATTAGTTTTAAGGAACAAAAATGGTAATATACAGCAAAATAACAAAATTTTGCTACTCACAGCTACGTTTTTGCTCTCTTTCCGCCTTTTCGGCTCGTGCCTGGGCTCATCGGGCGAGTGACTCCGGTACTTGATCCTCTCGTTAGGTGGAGTTAAACTACGCTGCAAGCGGACATCTTTTTGACTACTGGTCACCATCACCCATCAAACCGAATCCAACTTTTTCATTCACTTACTCGTCTCTCGTCCGTCCCAGCTACACGGTCATCGCATTGGCGTTCAGTTGGAAATACGGCCAATGAAAAACACCAAAACCACGTAGTATTAAAATCAAGCCGCGTTCTCCTTCCAATAACACATTTAAAAACTACATTTGGCCTTCGGAGAAATTGCACATCACAATTTACAATTTACAGAGAGGGCCTTGAGATTGAAATCTAATTTCGCAAAAACAACCCATGAGGAGAAAATAAAGCTAATTGCATATTTATGAAGCGATTTATTATTTCATGGCATGGCTTCATATAATGTTATAATAATAACTTTTCAAGGTTTCGAGAGACTTGGGTGGGACGTTTTCAAATTGTTATTTGATTCCGATGTACACAAGTTTGCGATGGCACGCAAACTCAAAAAGCCAAACCCAACAACACTGAAAAAACACAGAGCAATGTTGGATAATTTGAAATAATATTGTTATAATTACCACTACTGGAGCTCTTAGTGGCTTCTTCCCTCTCGCGGTGCTCCTTAAGTGCGCTGAGATGCGAAGCTGCAGATACGGCGCTTGCAGCCATCGCGCCGGAAAGAGCCAAGAGACCTGACGCGGACGTAACGACGGGCATGGCCGCTGCAGGTTGAAGGCCCGGATGTGGCACCATGGGCAGGGTAGGTGGATGCATGTGAGGCAGTTGCTGGGCATGCATCTGATGCTGGATTCAAAAACAAGAAAACTATCAACCGAACGTTACGCCAAAACATACTCTTACTTGAACGCGCTAAACCATCGTGTTCTCTATATAAAAACCAGCAATGTGTGGCAATTAGCTGTTAAAAACACGAATGGTCTATGATGTTCCTATTGCAGGACTCTGTGCCAACATGGGCATATTATATAGTATATTTTGCGAAGTGATCTTGGACAAGCGTGTGCGAGAGCATAAAGTAAAAATCAGTCATAGTTGGCAGGAATCGTTCGAATATTTGGAATATAAGGGAGCCTTTTTGCTTCGAAATGTATCTCTACACTCGGTAGAATTTGCTAGGGCGTTCTCGAATCCAACCGTTTTTTTCCAGAATAGGAACTCTTTTTCTTGGTACATTAAAGGACAACAGACAAGGTTTTTGGTCACCTCGCCGATCGAAACGAAAAATATCACATAAAATACTTAATTT
>JAQIWR010003059.1:0-10084 GCA_034695945.1 Glomeris hexasticha | reverse complement strand
GAAAATTAGTAAAAAAAAGTTATTAGATGTCAAAGTTTTACCGTATTTTTATCGAGACCCTTATAATTGATGATCCCTATTCAGAAAGCCAGGGGAGCATCAATTGTAAGAGTCTCGACAAACCTACGGTCAAACTTTGACGTCTAATAACTTTTTTACTAATTTTCAAAGACATTTTGTTGCACCACTTGCTTTCTTTCTTCATGACTTTTCTGCAAGTAGTTTAAGTTTCAGGGTACCTTACAAAACCGTGTCCGTTCACCTTTAAAATGAAGTTTTCATTTTCAACTATCCTATTATCCACAATTGCTAGGAAAAACTACTTGTATTTAAAAGGCGGTATTTCAACGTCTAATTATGTAATTGAATGCTTTATTTGCATTAATGAAATTATGCAAATTGACAATGATCTTATCAGGCTTCCAACAATTATAATGATTGTTGTATAATTTTCATGTGCATTTTTCCAATTAAAAGTTCAGTTGAAAATGAGCATAGCGCACTTCATGTTGATTTATATTTGTTATGAGTTGGGAGTGTTTTTGGAACCTGTATTTGCACAGATAATATTTTGAAAGCATGAGTTGGGATATATGTTTGTTTTCCGTTTCCAAAAATCGATGCCAAACTTTATAATTGCTTTCAAAGCAAAGTGTTGAGTTTCTCATCGCGTGTGAAATCTCCATTGGATGTCAATTTTCATTTTCCAACTACTACGTACGTGTGTATAGAGGATATGGGGTGAACACTTCGGCCTTGCATATACATTTTACCAGCGTGCTACTAATTAAATGACATTATTATTTAATGTGCAATGTTGCATCGAAACCCACGTATATAGGCTACATATATACATATAGATAGATAGTTAGGTGCCTGAAACGCTCACATATAAATGCAATTATGCAGTCGTGTTGGTCACGTGATGTGTTAGCCGGATGTTGGCATATTACTAAACAAATAAATTACCTACATCAGCTTTTATGTATTGGCTAGTAATAACGATATTTAGTGCTGACTGGAATGTAATAAAACCATATGTCAACTGATGGCAATCGTGTTGTGATGGAGGAACATTTCAATAGTTCTCCAATGCATATTTTACCTGACACATATGCGTTCTTAAAATCAATTAAATGTATCTGTAATTATATCTCTGCAGTAATTCTTTATTTATGTGTATAGGATTTGCAAGAGCTATGCTTAAATTAGGGAACTTAGTTGATGACATGTCCAATACATGCAATAACAACTTGCAATTTACCAACTCAAATTTCTTCAATCTTCATAGATAATAAATCGATTTTAATCTTGATTTTGCTTGCTCAATACCAATTTTAAAAGTTCACCATTTTCGTCAATTAGTGTCAATTTTTATACTATTTTGCTTAGTAATTGTCCTAATTGTTATCTTAGTTGTGACAAGTGTTTTAATTAGGAATTAATTCTTGCCACACATTATTTGATGCCATATATAAAGATTTGAACAATTAATAATTTAAAAAAAGTTAATTACAGTAATTATCTCTACACTTTTATATATGTAGAATTAATTTTCATACATAGGAACGGTTGAACCGAAAATGGTGAAACAGAAAAATTTTACATGAATAGGATATAATTACATAGCTTAATTATAAACGAACGTTATGCATTGTTGCAGGAAAAAGATCAGCTGGAATATGAGCCCAACTGTTGCTTCAAAGTTGATGAATATGGTTTTTTCATTTATTGGAAGAGCGATGGAAAGGTATGTGAAAGTTTATCCATATTGCGCTCTCGATTTTGTGTATGTGTTTGGTTTTTTAAATAAATATTGATCGATTGTATTGCGGCTGCTGTCACAAATATGGCGGCCAACATATAACTGGATGCAGTTGCTATGGGAAACCGACGGGACATCGACCCGTTGGCTTATATGCACTTGAACAAGTGTGTAGAAAGCAGCGTTAAAATTTATTACGAAACCTCATGAATTTCATCCTGTTAAATGGAAATATTTTATTCATCACCTATAATACTATCGGTTCATATTTAATCAATTGCACATGTTGACATTAAAGTACACGATGCCATTTAGAGTAGGTACGAATGAACATACCTACTAATAATTCATTGCACCATGTAATTGCACACTACATTAATTATTCAGTCTGGAAGACATGGAAATGTCAGTAATTAATGGAATACTTGATTTTTTCCCGTTACATATGCAATTTCCTCGGTGGAAATCACTGTTATCGATTTTTAAAATGTCTAGCAGAACTTTTGCAGATAAAAAAATACATAACTTGGAGTGCAGGTAACATGAACAAAAACACGTGACCACTTGAAGCCCACACACATCATTAAATGTTACATTTGTAACACAGCGTTTTTCGATAGTTAATTGGCAATTAATCTCTCTAAACGAATAATTGATTAATGATGTACCAGTGGTATCTTATATATAATAATGCAACCGCAATCAAAAGTGCACTGCGAAAACAATAAGATCGACTAACAGCGTATGGTGTTATTTGATAGAATCAAATGTATCATGTATAGTTAGGTGTACAATATCAGATATAGATTTTCAGTGTTGATTTTTATATTGAATTATGTTTAATAAATTTGTTCAGAAATAATGTTAGCTATACTCTAGTAGGATAGTGTGGGAATATATTTTGATTGGATTACTGAGTTTGAATTGGGCTTTGAAGGATGGAGAGGCTCTTGAGTTATGTCAAGTGAACGACATTCGTGCTGGAGGAAGTCCCAAGGTAATGGTGGATAGAAAATGAGATGTACTTTTTGCCTGTGAGCAAGCATATTGAAATCTGTGATGGGTTTCAGGATTATCGACTCGTTAATGAGCTGCAATCCAAGTGGGGCTGTTCTCTTGAGGAAAAATCCCTCACTATCTGCAGTGGCACTGATATGGTTAACATCAACTACACTCATATGGTGTGTCCTGATGCAGAAACAGCCAAGGTTTGCTATTTACTGTTCATTTCATTCCCACAGTGCCTCTTCGAAACGTAATTTCCCTAATGTATAGATGGTTTGAAATTATGAATATACAATTCTGTGCAGCTATATTGTAGTGTTCGTCATAAACACTAATTTTAATGAGGTAAGTTTATGTACAAGGAGCTTGAATATTCGTGTATATTGTCAACTTAAATTTAGCATTTAATAATTGACTTTATAGAATGACTATATGCATTTGTGATGGTTTATTAAATTGTGTTGTAATTTACTCAGCATTATTTACATTGTCCACTTCATTTAAATGATATGTTGAGCTTGAACCAAATTTAATTATTAGACATTTTCTATTTGCAGTTTTGGCAGGAAAGTCTCAGGGCTATAACTCATAATACAAAAGCCAACAATGTGTGTCCGATGACCTGTCTGAAGAAGCAGTAAGCTAATTTGTGACTTTGTTTGCAGATTATTAATATATAAATTGATGGGAGAATTAATCCTGTTTACTTATTAAACAAAGCTGGATGAGGCTTGGCTTCACTATTGACAGTCAGGGCAAGATCCCTGTCAAAAGGTTCATTACCTTTGCATGTTTTCGTTTATTATTTTATCACCATTATTTTGACTTCTTCCTTATACTGTAAACTGTCCTTGTACTGTAGAATAGCCAACACTTTCGCATCTGGCAAAACGGAAAGACTTGTTTATCAAAGTTTAGGAGAAGTTGGATTGCCAAGTGGAAAGGTATATTACTCTTGAAAAATTAAGAGTATAGGCCTATATTTAAAGTTGATGACGTCTCACCCTGAAATAAATGTGTTTTGTTATTTAGAATGATGTCATTGAACCGGATGATTTCACTTTCGATAAATTTTACCTCATGTATCATAAAATCTGCCCTAGGAATGACATCGAGGATCTCTTCCAGTCCATGTAAATTGCCAAACTCAGGGTTCGAACAGGTCTTTAATTACTTATTATTGGTCTAATTAAACTTGTACGAGCCCTGAAAACCATTTCTTTTCGTAGTAAATCTGGGATATAATAAATAATAACCTGTGTTTTGATCATTGTTTAATTTTAAGAACCCAGAACCAAGCCGATTACATCAACATTCAACAATTTATCACTTTCCTTAATGAAGTAAGCCTTGGTGGTGGTGATTTACAGTTAGCTAAAGATTATTCAGTGCATTTAAATTTAATGTCAATAATTAGAAACAACGGGATCCACGTTTAAATGAAATTCTCTATCCACTTTATGATGATAAACGTGCAAGGCAGATTGTTGCAACATATGAGCAGAATCCAGAATTAATAAAAGAAGGTATATTAATCGGTAATAGTATATTGTTTGAACAAGAAAGTGTTAGT
The DNA here is from genome assembly GCA_034695945.1 of Glomeris hexasticha. NCBI lineage: Eukaryota > Metazoa > Arthropoda > Diplopoda > Glomerida > Glomeridae > Glomeris > Glomeris hexasticha. The sequence continues at coordinate 5,741 of JAQIWR010003059.1, read as the reverse complement.
ATTTTAAATTATTCGTTATTAACAGGGAGGCTGAGCAAAGATGGTCTGATTCGGTATTTAATGTCGGATGAAAATGCGCCAGTGTTCCTGGATAAATTGGACATCTATCAGGACATGGATCAACCTCTTGCTCATTATTACATCAATTCTTCACATAACACGTATTTGATTGGTCGACAGTTCGGTGGCAGGTCTTCGGTGGAAATGTACAGACAAGTGTTATTGGCTGGATGCCGTTGTGTTGAGTTGGATTGTTGGGATGGAAGGGGTGAAGATCAAGAACCAATTATAACCCATGGCAAAGCCATGTGCACAGACATAGTTTTTAGAGTACGTGAACATCCCGTCATATGTAAACGTATTGTGTATAAATTGTTAAAATGATTTATTATTGTGCATTTAGGATGTTGTCTATGCTATTCGAGACTGTGCATTCGTCACTTCAGATTATCCACTCATTTTATCGTTTGAAAACCATTGCTGGTAAATGAATACTTCAATTTATCATCTGTTCTTAGTTTAAATACCCCTCCCTGTACTTATAATCTGCGTATTATATAATTTCCTTAATAATTTTTCTAGGCTTATATAATGTGGACTTTTTGTGGCTCACAAAGACAACAGCTATCAAGAACATACTGTTTTGTTTTTGTTTTTTAGCAAAGCTCAGCAATACAAACTGGCCAAATACTGCGATGACATTTTCGGTGATATGCTCCTGAAAGACCCTCTTCCAGATAATCTTGTGAGTGAAATTCAGTATTGGGCGATATATACATAAAACGGAAACCATTTGCTTCTTTTGTTATCCTGCTGCCTGCTTATAACCAAAAATACCTGTTTAATGCATGTTGAAAAATGTGGATTGCGCAATGAAATGACAATTTTCTGTCCAAGAGAATCTTAGCGCATTGTTTCTTTCATGACAACTCCAGTTTCGCAGAGGATTATCCTATGTGAGTACCTTATAATTGCACCCCTTATTTATTTGTGTATGGAATCAATGGAGCTATATAATGCGAAAAAACACTTTAAGTTTCCATACTTTAAGTTTATCACAAAACCTTGCATGATTGTGCTAAACTCACATGTCTTGCTGTCTGCAGTAATATTTTCCTTTGCAATGTTCCAATTAAGAGATAAGTTGATCAGGTAAGAATGTTCTTTAAAGTATACTAAATTACTATTTTACAAAATTCCTCATTTAGCTCATTTAACAGGTTCACACTGACATATCACAATTTAATGTACCATAATCATTATAATAATGTATTATAGTACTTCATTCTAAGTAAAGGCAAAATAACGTTTTTACTTTTTACTTTTCACAAAATAACTCCAGCTTGTTTTATAAAATTGAATTTTGAACTGCTTATAAATGAAGAGTACAATTTTATGGACTTTGGTAAGGAACATACTGTAAGCACCGTCTTATGTAGAATTTGTTGTGCTTAGCATATGTACATTAATAGTAATTTGATTAGTTACAGTTGTAAATGAATGACTGGGAGCTGAATATTTTGATTAACCAATTTTTAAGCAGTATTTATATATGTTAAACACTTTTAGATTGTACAAAGTAGTTTGCTTATTGACTGTTTGTGTGTCTGCTGGTTTTGTTGACTGAACAGTGTATACTGTAAGTTTGGTAAAGCTTGAAATTGTCGTCATTGTTTAAAAGTTGGATCCTGGAGTACCTCTGCCGTCACCGCAGCAGCTCAAGAGGAAGATCCTTATCAAGAACAAAAGACTGCGAGTTGAAGTGGAAAAACGTAATATTCAACACCGAATAGCCAATAATGAAACAATACGCTTGGTAATACTGGCAACTGAAATTTTCAGAGGAACTGGAGCTGTTTTTAAAAGGGCAGCTGAAAGACGATGATGACGACGAGCCGAAAGAAGATGCCAGTCTTGATTTAGCTTCAACCAACAAGCAAACGGCTGAAGAAGCCATTATTGCTGCTGAGAGGAAACTTGAACTACAAACTGAAGAGGAGAAAGCAATGGCTTTGTACCAGTATACGGGTGCCACAACCACTGTGCACCCGTATCTTTCGGCTATGGTCAACTACGCTCAACCAGTCAAGTTCCAGGGATTTGATGATGCCTTTAGTACGCAAAATAATAAAGTGTCTCTTTCTGAATTACTCTCGTTTATTACTTTATGCTTTAGGCACTAGAAACAAGTTTCATGCATTCATTGTTTAATTTTAGAGAAAAATATCCATTACATGATGTCTTCGTTTTCGGAAACCACGGGATTGGGATATCTGAAGACACAAGCCATTGAATTTGTCAAGTATCCTTTGTATTTACTGTAATGTTTGCAATCTATACTTAAATTCACTCATTGATTCATTTAATTGTGAGTAAATTGAAAAATAATTTCATGTAACATAATTGCGTGATAGTATGTGTTCTGCAAAAAGATGTTATTCCACTAAATTAAAACCAACTTTGGGAATTTAGTACTTTCGTATAATTTTAAATAGTAAATATTTAAGTGGAAAACCTTAACTTGGTTATAGCTACAACAAGAGACAGATGAGCCGCATTTATCCCAAAGGAACTCGTGCAGATTCCAGCAACTATATGCCACAGGTAAAACGCAATACACTACTTCAATATCGAGGTATTTATCATATTATTATGGATTCATTGATCTCCATCGTGGCAAATAATATTTGAAGATATTTTGGAATGCTGGCTGCCAAATGGTTTCTCTCAACTTCCAAACATCAGACCTTCCAATGCAGTTAAATCAAGGAAAGTTTGAATATAATGGTAACTGTGGGTGAGTACAACATTGATGTTTATGTCGTCTATATTTTTAAAAAACTCTACTGTGTATGATGTAATTTTGTTGAAAATATTTTAGGTATTTACTGAAACCTGATTTTATGCGTCGATCTGACAAGACATTTGACCCTTTTGCTGAATCCCCAGTGGATGGAGTGATTGCTGCTCAGTGTTCAGTACAGGTGTCGATTATACTGCTGTAAATTTAATGTAGTAGATTGTAGTGTTGACATTTAAATTCATTTGTATAATTGTTTTAGGTTATTTCGGGCCAATTTTTATCCGACAAGAAAGTGGGAACGTACGTTGAGGTTGACATGTATGGTCTGCCCACTGATACAATCCGTAGGGAATGTCGGACAAGGATGGTTCCTTCAAATGGGCTTAATCCCGTGTATAATGAGGAGCCATTTATTTTTAGAAAGGTAATGCGAAAGAAGGAGTCGGTAATATTTCTTCTAATCCTCCTTATGCGTGTCTTGAATGATGTGTAGCATGGACTCGGGCTAATTAACAAATGGAAATCTATGCAGGTTGTACTGCCAGATTTAGCAGTAATCAGGATTGGAGTTTATGATGAGAATGGGAAGCTTTTAGGACAAAGGATACTTCCTCTCGATGGCCTTCAAGCAGGTTACAGACACGTATCGCTGCGCACGGAAGGCAACTTTCCAATGTCGTTGCCTATGCTTTTTTGCAACATCGAACTCAAGATATATGTGCCTGATGGTCTTGGTGGTAATCCATCACGAGCATTGTTATTTGTGACAAATGGCATAGGTCTACGTAGGTTTTTATATTGGCATTTGTTTGCTTGCCGTGTTCAGATTTGATGGACGCACTGTCTGATCCTCGGGCGTTTTTGTCGGCTCAAGAAAAAAGAGCAGCTCAAATGAAGGCAATGGGAATTGAGGAATCGGACATAAATACAAAGGATCTCAAAGGCATAAGCGGCTCAACCGTAAAGTCAAAAGAGGAGGAAAAGAGAGGTGATGTATTTGATAGCCTACTTCAACCATCCATTGATCGCTATTATCATCTTTTGCTCGTGAAATGATCGATGGCTAAATCATAACTTGTTACCTTTTTTTGCAGATGAAATACGTTTTGAACCTATCACTGCAGACTCCTTAAAAAGCGAAAAAAACTTCTTGAAATTGCTCAAGAAGCAACAGAAAGAATTGGAAACTGTGAAAAAACGGCATCACAAATTGCGTGTTGCTATTCAAAAACAACAGTGCTCTGCAATTGCTAAAGTTGTACGGTCTAGTAACAAGTAAGTTCCTTTGTCAAAGAGAAATGAAGTTTATTTTGTATATTAAATTCCTAATCAATGTTCCATATAGGAATGATGTGGTTAATGATCCCGTTGTGAGGGACATGGTTGCTCAGCAAACCAAGCAGTGGTCTTCTATCTTAGATAAGCACCGTAGGGAAGAATGGGACATCTTAAAAGATCATCTTCATCAGCAGTGTGACATCTTGAAAAAGCTTATGAGAGCTGCTCAAGCTGAGCAGATGAAGGATTTGGAGAAAAAGCAAGAACGGTATGTTAAGCAAATTAAATAGCACGAACATATATACCCAATGTGTTTTTTGTGCTTGCATTTCCACAGTGAAAACAAAGAAGTCACAGCCAGGCAGGCAAAAATCTCAGTGGAAACCGCAAAAGAAGTCAACAACGACAAAACTTTGCGGAATAAAGCTGAAAAGGATAGGTTTGCATGTGTTATTATGTTTGAATTGTTGAAAATAAAATGCTTTTATTTATGGACAATTTGATGTGTTTGGTATAGACGTCTACGTGAGAAAAATAGCAACAATACTAAGAAATTCATCGAGGAACGTAAAACGTCTGCTATCAAGCAAGCGAAAGAAAGGGAAAAGTTATCCATACTGCATGAAAAACAGATGCAAGACTTGATAAAAGATGTTGAAAACGTATGTTTTATTAAATGACATCAATAATAACTTTTTTATTCTGAAAATTTCAGTGCAATACTGTTGCAGAATTTATCAATATATAATAATTAAATACATGCAATTTAGAGCTATCTGCACATTTTCTAATATTTACAATAAACAAATCGTGCAGATGGTCTACATGCATCCCTATTGGAAATGTCACCACAGACCACCACCATAACATACCACGTGTGATGGTGGTATGTTGGGCCACTGCCCATTTTGGCGGTGGCCCACCAGTTTGTGTAGAACCATTCTGCATTTTTTGCAGATATAATATTTTTTCATTTAGAATAAAGGTATAGTCCATTATCATTGAATTTGATTAATTAATGTTCAATATTTTTCAATTTTTGTAGGCCATCGAGATGTACAACAATGCAGAAATTGAATACAAATTGGCTCCAAAGGAAGAATTCTTTGTGTGAATCCCGTTTGGATTATATTTTTGCGCCGCGTAGCGGAGGAAATTCGAACTGCGGAATAATACGAGCTCAACTTTCTTGCGTGCGCATTCATTTTCGAGCAATAGTTGGTCACGTGATGCGTAGGCAGCGCATGGGTTCGCGACCAAGAAATTGCATTGAAACTGAAACCATGCAAGAAAGTTGCAGTTCGACCCCATTTCAGGCGAAATGAGCGGGAATCGTTGCGGACTTTCGAAGAGAAATTAATGATGGAATTCAACAGTTTGATGTGGATATACAGTGACACGGAAGTATCAGGTTGTGTTTTGATTATTAGGTCGACGTTCTAGTCACCAATTTGACGTAAATAATTTTAAAAGTAATTTTAGTATTTAGTGATATGTACGTGGAATTTGATTCTGTGGTGCACGGTGGAAGAGCAGTTGCTGTTTAGGTGGTGCAACTCCCCTATTCCCCTCGTGTTGCAGATCGGCCCAAATTATGAAGGTCGTTCAGCCGGGTGCCGCCAGGTGGCGCACAGTCGCTAATTGCTATGTACTCAATGAT
>JAQIWR010003058.1:0-10089 GCA_034695945.1 Glomeris hexasticha | reverse complement strand
ATTGCAACAGTCAACACATAGACCCAAACCAGTGGTGTGAATGGGAGAAAGTAAGATTTCATGGAATTTTCTGCACCAAACTGAGTTTGAGACGTTTTTATGAATGATGACAGTGACGTGAAAGTGAACGGTGCTGACATCTCGGCAAGCCCCCATAGTGTACTATCTCCATCAAGAAATGGAACCGCCATGTCAATTAACTAAGAATAGAATAAAACTATATAATATTTGTTGTGTTCAATAAGTATAAGGGTTACCCACAAAGTCAGTGGACAAGCTTTGTTACTGGCATGTGATGTTTGCTTTGAAATATAATAACTATGTTCCAAAAAGTCATTGTAACCCTTGTCCGCTTTCTTATCGGGCAACCATTACATAATCGAATATAAAAAAAGGTTTTGCTCAGAGTGATACGTAGACAGCAACTATTGTGTGCTTTCCGTTTTGTTGTACAAAGAGCCATTGATATCATGGACATGGGCTAAACCTAGCAGGATAGTTGATTATGGAATGACTTTGCCCTTTTTGCGTGAATGGCATTCCATATGGGTGCTAACAATCACTACAATGGAGACCATAATCATGTGATAGATTGCACAGCCAATGGGAAATGAAAAGATGTTCCCTCCAGCAACCTCCACAGAAGCAGCATCAAGATGACACTCTCATGTGCATTAACCATACCCTGTCCAAGGACACAATATACCTAACCAGAACTTGTTCCATAGTAATAGAAGGTATGGACATCACGTGATTGGCTGGAGCAATCATGAGATAATACGCCCTACACAGATCTAGCAGGCACATTGTGCACATGCTATGTGTATCAAGAGCTTAAGGTAGAGCATCACACATTTTTTGTTCCTTGTGGGCATGACCAAATGGTGAAATTCTTTATAGAAAAAAATCTGTAAATAAAAAACCACAACAGATAACAGACGTCATACCGCTACGACAAATAAAAGTAGCGGTACGGGACCGCTATTGCTGCGGCTACCATCGAAAACGGTTTGTGTAACAGCATCTTGCGCTAATTTTTGCAAACAAACGGCTGTAGATAGCAAGTTGCCCTTTTTAACATGCATCAGGTGAGTCCTACTGTAAATTATTAACTAAATGAAATGAATTTTTCCGCCTGTACAATGCGAAAAAAATTCGGGAAACTTCACGGTTTCGACGTTTTTGCTCGCAAATTTTTAATGGCACACTGTAAAATAACTGTGATTGCACGCCACCACAGGCAATGACATCTAGTGTTTATGTGCCAAAGCTTTTATTCTTAAGACAATATTTAGTGGCAATTCATTAAAATCCGTTTCAAAATTGACTGAAACATTGGCTACTTCCGGATTTATTGTAACTGCGCCCTTACGACCAATTAAAAAAACTCATCTTGTTTTTATATACCGATTTTCACCTATAAAGAACTTCACTGTTTAGCCACACCCACAAGCAACAAAAAATGCTGGCTGCTCTACCTTATGCGATATTACCGTGAAGTGCTGTAGTACGGTTACGGCAGAAAGGTATCCCCGATTTGGGCAGACCGTAGCTAGGGGTGGGGTTACAGCAGATAGGATTGTGGCATTTGGCAGCTGCGATCATGCCATTTGTTAATGCACACCATTGTTGGTAAGGTGAGCATGGCGATTAGGTTTTTGAGTATTTATTAATTAGGAACATAATTCAACGCGTCGATAGTGTGTTAAGCGGACATCAAAGTTATTCTGCATCTTTATCGGCGAACTGCACATTTGCATGCTTGTAGGTAAACCATCATTTTAATTCTTTCCTAAACAAAAAGCACACTGCTCTCTCTTATCCAAAAATGATGTGTATTAAAAATAACATAACCACAGCTGTCGATTGGCACAATCCCGACTGCCGTACCAACACCCTACCCCTGACTACGGTCTTCCCAAATTGGGGATACCTTTATGCCGCACCCTGCAATACTTTCCCAGGGGAAATTATTAGGGTAGGGGAGCCTAAATTAATTCCAAAATAATCAAACTACCTGTAATCGCTCAGCTATAAATACATTGTAGTTACCTCTAAGTGAACTAGAGTCAGTTTGGTCAGTCCGGTTGGGGGATGATTATTAATAGTACGTTAACATTTTAAAATTCAATCAAAAATAGGTTTACTCCAAGTAGTACAATTTTAGTAAAACTGTGATTAAAACATTTCTTTAAGCCCATTTATTTACTAGCCACCATGGAAGACTGAAGTTGACCGTGGGAACATGATAAATTACTTTCGAACAAGTGCAGACATGAATGAGTTCTATACATATGTTTATGCAATTTTGCGAACTGTCGGTGATAAACTGCAATAAATGATAGGGAATTCCATGATTTTAGGAGGGAAAAATTATTTGGATTTCTCAATTCAGAGCCTACAAAACAAAAACCAAATAACTTCCTTGGGGAACTATTACAGCACTTTTTTAGGCTGCACATTCCAAATGTAAATGCTTTTTAGGAGTTACCTCATTTCCAGGTACCCCAACGAAAGATTCAATGATGTTATATTACTATAATAATCTCTCTTTATTTCCCAGAATGCATCTGGAGGCTGCCACCCAACAGCGTTAAGCCTTCGAGGGGTGAACAGCCTTATCAGCAAGTACAGAAAATAAAAAGAAAATACATATAAATATTAACTAAAGATAAATAAAGGTCGTCACATAAGCATATCCCGTAGTTCCTTTTTGAACACGCTAATTGACATTCCGAAAATATCCATCTTTCGGTTCAACATATTATATTGGCGGCACAAACGAGACATCACACTGAACGACTTTGGAATAATAAACGTATCGAGCGAGGGCAGAAGAAAATAGCTTTACCACCCTTCCCCAACCAGTTCCAATTCCATTCTTGTGCTTGATCAAACTATAGCTAGACTTTTTGGTTAGGATTAGAGATGAAAGATTTCTTCACGACATGTTAGTCGGTCGCGCATCGAATCAGCAATGCTGTACAGTGGCACTATTTTCAGGTTTTACTGTATGTATATCAGTGTCACAATTTAATGTTACTATATAGAAATAAGTTTTTATTTTTATTTTACACTAATTTATTGTTATAAATTACTATACGCAGTGAACGTACAAATGCTATCAAATTTATGCCAAGGCTTTCATTTTATCACATGGTCCTTGGCAACCATGTCTTGCAATAGTTACATTTTATGGGTGTTAATGTAACGAATGTCAACAATGTAACATCACACCTTTGTCCAATAATACAGCGACAAAACCATCATACTGGTGATCACGCGTCATGCGCAAACTTGCGATACGTTAAAGTATGGTTCCTCCAAATTGGGCAACAGACTTGATTGTAATAGAGCAATTGCAGTAAACCAATCATGTGACTGCAGCTTATGCCACACCGATTTTGCATATAGGAAGATAAATTAATACATGTTGGACAGGTATGTGAACATTGCGTACGCGTTACATCAAATTTCTACCGCACTGTGCAAACAGCACATGCTTTTTTTTTAAATTGTGAACCTTATATTTGCCATAAAGTAAAGTATACACCATAGTAGTGCATACATGTTTGCAGCATCACTACCAATTTCTTCTAGTGTGAATATATATATACGGCAAGTAAATTTCGACCATTCGCATGCGTAACTTTTCCGAATACGAATTGGCGGAAACAATGTTTCTTTGCAATGGCCTGTTTCATCATAAATAACTCCATTTTTAACCTCTGGTATTGAAACTTATCTTATATAGACAACAACCAGCATTTGTTAACAATTTTATTTATAATTTTTAAACCGTAAATATTTTTCCATCGCGTATTTCTTTGACAATATTATTTTCAAATGCAAATTAAACAGATATTGAAGTTATTTATCATGACAACTATTATAGTTATATAATCTACAAATGTAATAAACCAATCAATTATTTTAACTCTTCTTTGAAAAAAATATTCAAAAAATTAAAAATTGAAATTCAATAAAATTGTTTTTTTTTTTTTTTTGTAATATATGAGCAGAAAAGTTTTGTTGGCTTATTTGATAAATTTCAAATTAATCTAGGTATGTTTAAATTTACCAAATGCCCAATAACAATGAGCCCAAGTGTTAGTTTGTATATGATAGCAATCCAATATGGCCGCATATTACCGATGCCGTTGTTAAACTTACCATTTTGTCTTACTGTTTGGGGCCTTGCCCAACTTCCCAAGCTTTCCAATGTCGTCTGCTCACTTCAAAAGCCAACAATCGTCTGAACATCGTTGAAAAGACCAACTGGTTAAAAGCCATTTAGCGGCCATCTTTACTGGCGAACATCAACCGCCGCCACGTGACGTCACAACGTCAACCTTTGCATTCCGAACGCCCATTCGCCACAACGCACATGACACGTCTGCTGCTTATTTCTGAAGGAGGGGGGGGGGGGGGTACACCACGGCCCACATTTCGAAAAACAGTGACCAATCACAGCTACTCTGGCCATGTTGGCGCCATTTCGGCCCCCGAATTAATATCTGGCAACATGGAAACCATATTCATCGCATCCTTCACCAAACTCGGCAACATCTTTAGCCGTTTCCAAATACTTTGCCCATAAAAGATACCTACATGAAGACGGAATGCCTAGTAGCTTGATCATGTGTGGCATGTCTTTGCAGTAAATTGTACGCTGACAACTTGCAAACATATACGGTGCTGTCCGCGATGCCCAACGCGCGATTGCAAAATCTACAAATCCACTATTTCTTCATTTTGTTTCGTTTTTATGTTAGTTTACTACGTTAGAAAGTTAAATACAGGACCCAAATGTACAACATAATCGTACAAAACATGCACATGTACAAACCAAATTGGAGCACTTCGCGCGTACAGTCTTTCGCGCGCGCGAAGAAAATCTTGTAAATTATAACTGTTTTGTTTAATTTCTATCAAAAGTAGATTTTGTACACAATTACTGATGTAAAATTATTATTAGAACTACCTTCCTAAAACAGGAAGAGTCCTAGATTTCAGATCTGGTCAAAATGTAAGCGCGTCGCGGATACGGCATCGCGCGCTATTCTTACGGTTCCCGTAACTTCAACAGTGAGTTTAATGTTATAAGTTGTAATATACAATATTAGGGTATTTCTACTTGTATTACACAGTACTGCATGTATTCATGCAGGACAACTATATGTACATATAGGATACACTTACGCTAACTAATCCGTAAAAGAAATGACACCGATAATGCTTTTATCACATCACATCACATCAACTTCATACAATTAAATTTTCATTTCTATATATTATAAAAAAAAGCTCCAACAGGAAGTAAGTTATACAACGAAATGACTAATACACAACATGGATTTGGCAACACTGGCAAGCTGTTAACAACAACATGCATAAATTGCAAAACATTATCAAGTTACATTCTAATGATGAAATAATTAACATTGAATTTGGAGAAAGTTCTTAGAAGTTGTCACTATGTTTTACACAATGAATTTACATCATGGGCGCTATTTTGGGCCAACTTAGTGGGTGTCCTCATACAACAAAAGCACCAAAACTCTTCAAAACATGCTCCACAACCCCCCAACCCCCTCCCCCCCCCCCCCCCGCAAAGTGATTTTGCCAATTTATAGTTTGTAAATATATATACTTGTTAGTTATTCTTTATTAAAATTAGTTTCATCCCAAACTGGAGCATGATATATAAACAATAAAAAGCAGATTAATATCGTGTTGCTCGACGCCCTTACGCTAATTTCAACTACGACAACACCATGGGCGTTGTTTACAAGAAGCTGCATAATCAAGTATCAAATTAGTGTAGTACCACTTTTCAATTTCCTATTGGTAGCATATCCCAAGTCCAATCCCAAAACAAACCCTAACAACACTATGTCCTACTATGGCAGCAAAAACCTCGCGCATATGCGCCAGGTACGCGCCGAAGGTGCTCTACACGAAACACTTGTTATTTCTCTCATCAGTTCTGCTGTCACTACTGCTAACTATAACAGATAATAAGTTACTTCAAACAATTAAGCTAATGATAATTAGAATAATACGAAAAATAGTATGGCCGTAAACAACGTATGTACGTAGCACACGTACAATGGCTTATTGAAATATTTCTTTTACAGTGTACCAATAGTCCTCGATCAACATTCTGGATCTGTGTAATAACATTATTGACCAATTGTAATTAAACAATACGAAATGCAATTGTTTGAACATGAGATGTTTTGGATTCTTAACTAGCGGCCAGCATATCATGATATATATTTTTCATACACCTGTACGTATATACTGTATAACAGGGCATTTTTCCGAATTAGCTGAGCAATTCTTTTTAACCTGTGGCTGATGCTAGCTGTAGTAATGATGTTGTCTGTCATGCGATAAGGTCGGTCATATCCAATCGAACAGCCGTTACGCAATCCTACGATATCATCTGAAACCCGCAATAGGAGCCAAGAGCCCTAAGCAGGTGGATATAGTAGCCAATGTATAAGTTGATCTTGGTGAACAATATGAACCAGGAAAGAAACAATTCCAGGGTAAACACCGTAAAATATTCCCGATAATCGCGATAAAGTCACGATATTTAATTTTAGAAAAGTATAGTAGACACCCTGTATATTTTGATACGAAACACCTGTACAACATTCACATTCTAACCTTCTCACAAATACATGATTGAGTGGGCAGGAAGAAAATGGCTGACAAATGATATACTAACCGCTTGGCGAAAAGCAGAGTGGATCGCTCCACTCCGTAATTTCCAATTGCACGTTGGAGCGAGGTTTTAGCTAAATTACCATATGCCTAAGTAATAGCATTGAGTTCTATTTGTGGCACTGCAAATGTGAAGTAGTATAGTAGTAATAATAGAAAAAAATGGGTGCCATACTTCCGGCCACCATGTCGCCAATTGCATTTCGGACGCGTGTAAATGTCAAGCGACACTTAGTGTGTAATTAGTCTTCATCAGGCGCCATTTAAATCGAAATCATCGCCCGACCACGACCTTTCACCTCGACCAATATACCGAATAGACATCTACCACTATCATAGCACACCTGATATCGAAAGTTAACATTAAGCCTAACACGTGCACGCAGCATCCTTTGTTCTTTGAAAGACACAAAGTGGTGCGTGCACCTAAACTTTCATTACATCCCAATCATGAAAATCGATTACACTTATGTATTATAGACACTAATGCACATATGAAATGAAATATACAGAAGCATTCCGGGTCACGTGACACCAAAATAGCGCAGTGGCGCCACTGTCAGCTCCAGATAGATTACGCGAGGCAGAAGTCGAACACAGCAGTCAACAACTCGATGGCCATTTTTCCTATTAGGCCTACCTCACTTATACTTGTTAAGTCCCTAAAATCCAGTACTTAAATTGTTAGAAAGCAACCTGAGTACGTATATTGAATTGTGTGACCTTCCCGGTCCACCAAATGGTTAACACATTATTTAATGATATGTACATATTAGTTCTTGAACAAGTATTATAATAGGATTGTTTAATTGGCTTTACCAATGTATAATTTATTTAATGCATAACTATCATGGAATTAATTTTAGCGCAAGGTCAAAGTTAGCGTGAACAGCATGAAAATACAGCTGCGACAACATTACCACTATTATATTAATAAATTGGTAACCATGAGACATGGTAGTCAGCTTGGATATTACTTTCAAGGTTATTTATTGTTTAATAACTCCTAATCCAAAAAAGTTAGAGCGGTAGTTCCAATTTGAAACGTGTAGGGCTCAACGAGTTAGGTCTAAAATTAATTTTTAAAAAATATTGAAGAAACGTATGCGTTTATATGGAGCCTCAAATGCGACAAGTAATAGGTGAAACAGTGTATTGCTGGAAAGCCAATGTAGTTGTGAAAGATGGGCAGGAAAGCCTTCCTAAAAAAGGTGGTCCAGACCTCAAAAGAAGCATTTTGGATGATTCCCACCAAAATTTTCCACCACAAACAAGCTACCTATATATAGTGAAGCTGTCATTCTTGTGGAACCAAAAATAGGCAGCACTTCGGTTCATTTGTTGGTGAGATTTTTGCAGAGCCCAAGTTGGCGCCAAATCTGGAAATTCCCAATACATACTGGGAAACAGCAAAAAATAAAAAATAAATGGCCGAAATTCTCATGTCACGCTTACAGATAAAAGCGAGACATGTGAAAGGTCAGGCTGTTACATTGCAAAATAGCAAATGCAACTGGTCAGATCCGGCCCAAACTAGTGCCAAGATAACCTTGATTACTGGCTAATAGCTTGTTCTCCAATAAGTCACCAACTCATTCACAAAACAGTTGAGCAAAACATAGATGTAGCATCATAATTGGCGCCGTTCACAGTTTGCTCTTTGCACCAATCACAGCAAAACACGACTAAAATAGCAGCACAAAAATGCAGGGCAATATGCAGAAAAATGAAAAAAAAAAAGAAAAGAAAATAGAAATAAGTGGTGCAGTTGAAATAGCCCATAAGTCAGTGAAGTACTTGACACTAGCACAAAGCAAGTTTGTCAATTTGGTGTTACAATTTCCCCACAATGTCTCATGAAGAACCTCAGATGACCATGTTGTCATAAGAAACATGAAATTCAAACTTACCAAATTGCTGTCAGGTTTCAAAGTGATGAATTTCAAGTTGAAAATCCTTATATTTGTGTGCCTTGGCATCTGAAAAAAAGAAAATCAAACAATTATATAATATTACTCTTGATAGTATCTATAATTAGTCATTCTTGATTTTGCAAGAAACAGGGCTCAAAGTGAAAAAATAATAAATTCAGGACAGTGTTTTTAACCATATTTCAGTACATTTTCAGGACATATTTTGTAAATGCCATATTGAAAATTTACCTCACTATCACTCCATCAGGGGTCATATATTTAAATAAGCATTAAATTAGAATGTAAATATAAAAAGATTGAGTGCCTATGTAAATACATTGAGGGAAATTTCAAATAGGGCTGACCAAAATTTATTGGGCCAAGACTGTTTCACAAGATTTAAATAAGCAGAGTCATCCAATAAGTATTTAAAGGTGAACTGACAGGGCGGTAAAAGTGGACTGTGACCCACCTTGCTATTCGGTTAAAACGGAGACTTGCAACCTTTGGACAGCCACGATTCGCCAAAAAGGGAGACAACAGTTAATTGGCCACGCCCTGTCAGTTCTTCTTTAACCTTTATTCTTATTTTAAGGTCATCTGTGTTCCATCTTTGCAACTGTTGAAGATAGAACAACGTTTTCCCAATACGATTTGCATGAAATGAAGACGGAGTTGGAAAATGGGTTTAAAGCAGTCAGAGCAGAATTTCAGGCAGATAAGAAGGAGAAACAAGAGGAGATGGAAGAACTGCGGGAGAGATGTAGTGGGCTAGAAGAGGATTGTATGTGGGGAAAGAGAAAAAAGAGACTTGTGGGACAAGTTGGATAATCTAGAAAACAGGAGTCGCAGACAAAATATAGTGATGAATTTATTTCAAAAAAAGGAGTCAGGCAGGGTTGCCCGTTGAGTCCTATTCTGTTTAGCTTGTATGTAGGGATATGGAGAATTGGTTAGAGAAGGACCAGGTAGGAGGAATAGTGTTAGGAAGATTCAAAATTGTGTTATTAGCATATGCTGACGACCTGGTGCTTTTGGCAAGGTCACCGGAAGAGGTGTTTGATATTATAAATAGTTTAAAGTTATTTTTAGAAAGGAAGAAATTAAGCTTAAACGTGCAGAAATCGAAAGTCATGGTATTTAAAAAAGGAGGAAGAGGTGCAAAGAATAAGTAATGGAAATGGGGTGAGGAACAGATAGAAAAAGTTAAAGTATTTAAATATCTGGGATTTACGCTTCAAAGTAACAAGTAACAAGTAACATTGGTAGATGCTAGCCAAAAAAGCGGAAGTAGCTATTAGAAGAATTTGGGGTTTTGGGGAAAAGCGTTTTGAAGGCGGCCTCACCCTGAGGATCAGGCTGTCTGAGGTTTTTGTGAATTCGGTATTACACTATGGAGTAGAATTGTGGGGATGGGAGAAATGGGGAAAATTAGATAGGT
>JAQIWR010003057.1:0-10089 GCA_034695945.1 Glomeris hexasticha | reverse complement strand
GTTTACAAACTTGATAATAGATGGCGCTGCTCGCTTGCGCATGCGCACACGCGTAATCAGTGAAAGGTCTATTGCTATGAAACGGCTTTGGGCAATGCAAAAAGGGTTCCTCGAATGGCGAAAACCCCATTCAAATTCATGGATTAGCGTTTGAATAAAGTGGGGACCAATTTTCCCAAAATGTTGACTTTGAGAGCTGCTGCCGCAGGAGGCTAACACACATCCTTGCTAACACTTCCTTTGAAAAATAAAAATGCCAGGTCACTTGTTTAGACCCGTTTAGACCTATGTAACAACAAGATGGGAAGAAGGGGAGGAAATTGTGCGGGAAAATTTTAAATCAAAAATTTCCTGCTTTCACAAATACTTGCTCAAATGGGCTTTTACTGTACAGTCAAACTTCTTTTTAGACACCTGGATAATTCGTCACAATTTAAATTACGGTTTCCATAGATTTCCATGTAAAAAAAACTCCGCGTAATTCGTCTCAAATTTTCAGTCCCGCCGGTGACGAATTAACGAGGTTGAGTATATGGATAAGTCGCCAATTTGGTAGAAAGTTTAGACAAGTTTACAAGATTTAAAGAGAAAAAGTTATCCTGAAATTTTTAAAATAACTAATCTTGCCTTAACCATTACACATGGAGTTGAAATTTTGTCGATATCATTACAAATAAAATTTTCCCAGGAATTCTATAATAGCACGTAAAATTTTAGCCGGCACAAATTTTTAATCAAATTATCACGTTACAATATTCAATTCGCCCACCAAAAAATTCATGAACTAAACTAAAGGTTTCATCATTGACCAAACTGACTTTACATTTGCAAGGGATTGCAGTAGAAATGCGAGCCCCTTGTGTTGCTGCTATTGCAGTCCTGCTTAAAATTTGTCTCGCGCTGCTGACAGAAGTGTATTTATTGAGCGGACTGCGTTTGTTCTCTAAGAAATCAGCAATTTTAACCTTAAAACAGGTTGAGCAGTCAAGTCACATACTTGCTACACTCTGTAATATTTGTACGCTCTTTCCAACAAGAATAGTACAAGACGAGCAGCGGCGAGAAAAGTTTTCGCCACACTTTCGTGGCCTACTCACATGAATCGAAGTGCTGAGAACGGCCTTTTTTTATTGAATGGAACTTCCCAGTCAATTCAAGACAGGTGTCTGTCATTGCTCCACATTATCCATACCAACAGTTTGCAGACGCAATTATTTCTCAACTGAAGACAACTTAGGCGACGTAATTGTACACTTTCCTGCAAAATACCAATTCACTGTCAAATATCTACCTATATTTGTACCTTGAATTGCAAACAACCAGGTTACCTATCATCAGCTGTCCTGGCGAGATATTCTCGCTCGATTAAACCTTCAATACGTTTTTTAATTATAACCGGGCTTGGTAGAAACCGAGATCGAAGTTGTTCGGTGACCTGTTACGAAAAAATGGATATTTTAAAGAATGAAAATTAATTCTTAACACCTGAAATCTTTGTGCCTCAAACAAACCTCAGTCACTAAAAAGTTGTGTTGCATCGTTTTCCTCGCTTTCATTATTCGCACTATGGCAGCTTCAATCGTGATCACAGTCAAGGACAATTATAAAATACTATAGTGTAGCATTTGCACAAAACATCCAACTTTAAATGATTTGTGCAGAGTAGAAGACATGTTTAAAAGGATATTCATGCTTCCTGTCTTCATCAACTTTACTTCTAGTTTCCTTCCGCTCAGGCTCAGATTCACCCTTTGCTGCAACTGCGTATACCAACCGTTATAAAACTGAATAAGAAACGGATTCAGAACGAATTGTAAGAATACTTTACCAGTTTGAATCTTTACTCGATGAAGCTTCGAAGTAAATGAATCGTTGACGCAAAAGTAATGGCATGGTTCTGCAAGTTATTTTACGCAACAGTGAGACACAATAAAATGTCCATTTTGCTAATTACCATGAAACGCTACAAACCAATTTCTCTCGTCTTGGGATGCTTTATGAGTATTCTCTGTGTAGCTTTCCCCATAGCAAGTGACTGCAGGGCTCTGATAAGATCTCTTTCAGGGATATCAGTCTCATTTTGAATTTCCTACATAGACAAAAATTAGTGGGACCCGAATTTCCAGCACGCGCCGTGTTTGCACGCACCTCGTAAGTTAGATGTTCTCGGTTATTGAAGAGCATCAGAATGCACATCTGATATGTTGATACTTGAATTATATGCTTTCTGGGACCGAGTGTCTTCAAGGAGGAGGAGGAAGAGCAACCGTTTGATCCACCTTGGGTGGAAGATGCCCCGTCCTTGCCTTCAAATTCCTCCTTCTTCGGGCCGTAAAACACAGCATTCAGATCTGCGGATCCCAGCTGAGGCTGCAGAGTCAGCTGCCGACCACTGTGTTTTCCCAAGTAGAATCTACAATAACGTCAATCTTTCACCATCTTCCTCAAGCAAACTTACAAGAATGGTTAGGACAGAAAAAGCCCTTACCTCCTGAAAGCATCGAAAGAGTTACGCGGTGCAGATGGTATAGTACATTTTGAGGTGGAGGGTTGCGTTGGCCAAAAACCAGTTGTCAATACCCTTACGCTTAGATCCACACCGTAGAGGTTTGTCTGCAAAGTGGTACACAATCAATAAGATCATGCGTAATCATGCAAAAACAATCCTGTCACTATTCTTACCCCTGAAGTTTGCACATGTTGCTTGAATTCTTCCATGATAGTGTTTGACACTGTCATGTCCTTGAACATTCCCTCCAATTTTGAAGTAAACTGACAACCACATTCCGTCTACAAAAATGCAACAAATCAGATATGTTATCTGCGTAATTGACACAAATTCCTCATTCACAAATCTTGTTTATGTTCACAATTAAAATTACAAACAAGGTAAAATGGAAGGATATTTAGCTAACATTAGTGAACACGTTTCATAACCAAGAGTAATGAAAATCAAATAATATTACGCCCACATCGAGTTCTGAAAAACACATTCAGCTCATTTCTATGCTGAAATAAGTAATGCACAGTTAACACGTACGTGACACCGCAACAAAAGCTGCCATTGGCTGCAATATACCTTCAGCTTGGAGATCATGTTTTTCTCCGAATCGTCCGACACACTTTTGTTAAGGAGAAGCCTTTTCGCCAAATGCTGTTTATAGTATCGTTCAAAAACATCCTTTTCTTGAAGAAAGCGAAACAATACCATTGTTTTGTCTAGAACATTCTCTATTTCCTGCTCTGTCATCTGCAATTATTCGCAAACATTAAAACATTGCGCATTGCCGGAGATGAACTACGCGCCGCAGTAATGTCTTACGCCTTTCACGCCCTTCTTTAATTTATCGTCTATGAATAACGAGAGATATTCCGGAGATTTCAAGTTCAGGTTGAGAAAGTATTCAAAGTCGCTGGCGATCATCTGCTTGAATATCTTGTCATTGCTGAATGATTGATTGAGAAAGCGGTCAAACCTATCCTTTAAGTCTAATAGGCTCTGGAAAAAATTACGGTTACCGCATTGTTAACGTATAATCTGCCAAGGATTTAACACAGCTGCATGTATTTAATACCTGAACGAATGTAATTGCATTCTTTCCACCTTCTTCTTCGGCAACCAATGCTTTGCCTTGCTCTCGTAAGTATGAACTAACGCAATCGGCCATCGTCTTGAGGCCTTCGGGAACTCGGTTGAACAGCTTGTACATGCATGCCAGATCTATATTTAGTTCAATGAATGGTTTTAAATGAGATGTTGAAATGAGGTTGGCATCGTGTGCAAACGAACAACAAACCATCAGTCTTTTGGTTCTTCAGCATGTGGACAACTCCTGAATTTTCCATCTATCAAGTGACAAAACAACTTTGTTTCAAACCGGCTACGTAGTTCATCAACAGGGATTCATATCACAATGGCGACCTCTACTATCGTCTTCATATGCTTCGAAATGAGCTCCTCTTCGACCACTTTAACTATAAGTTCCTCGGTCGATTCATCCAGGTAGTGCTTTGCCCTGACAGCTTCCTCGTCAATCCGCGCTTCCACTTTATTTATATACACTGATGCGCTGTTTTCTTCGAGGAACTTCTGGCTCTCCATCTATTCGTGACAAAAAGGAAATTTAGAACTGTTTATTCGTACTATAGATGTCCCATTAGACAGTGATAACACCTTGTAGAACTCGGCAGACTGAGCAAGGAATGGTCTTTCAAAGTCTTCTTCATATACACTTCGACTGTCTATTCCTAAAATCATCAACATCTGACACGCGTTTTTAACCGCGAGTCTGTGTAAAAAAAAATTAATCATTTTTTACATGGTAATACGGCTTGAAACAATAGACTCCAAATACTCCATATTGGTGGACCTTACCTATCGACTATTTCACCTTTCCTTTCACGCATCACCATATTAAGCAGCGTATCTCTCAAGTGATCCCGTATGCATCCGTAACGCACAACCTGGTCCCTGAAGATGATCAGTCCTAGATTGTACACATTATCCACGTGCTTCTGCTGAACGTAAACTCTGTCCTGGATACCAAAATGATAAAATGTCACAAAATTGCAATCACAAGTTCCTTTTTAATTCTTCAATATGTGAATAATTTCGTAATATAGTCACAAACTAACTAACCATGTACATGAGGATATCTCTTATCATCACCATGCTCGTCTGGTGATCGTTCCACGCTTGGTTCAGCGTCAGAAGGAAGTTATTGTGCAACGAGTCCAACACATCGGCACGAACCTAGTGGCGCAAAGCGCGCAAAGTAAAGTACGAGATTAGTTGCAAGATGATGTGGACAAAGATGCTTTTATAGCCAGCAGCTTACTTTATTGACCAGATGTTCGGTCACCACTTCTCGCAACCCTGTATATAACCGTTCACCATGTTTGTGCAGAACCATGGTGTAAGCATTTCTATAGAGTTCTTCGAAGCTTAGACCGCTGTTGTTCTTCTTCTGAATCTCCTGAATGGCGCTCTTTAAAAGTGTCCAAATATTTTGCACGTAACGTTCATCCAAGGTGGTCTGAAGAGAATCAAGAACATTAGTTTCAATATTATTACTCAAAATTCCACCACTATTATATTACATCAAACATTTTTTAAGATGAAGGCTTTGCCTGTACTGTCAACAAAAATTCCAAATACATTTTGTACTGCGAATTAGAACCATGGTGATTAGAACACGCATTCAACGGTTTTCTAAGTAATTCCAGAATGCTGTTCCAGAACGTTGTAGTTTGTAAGCCTTGCCTCATTCTATTTGTATTTTTGCAAAACTTCCCAAAATAGATGGGAAAATATTAATCCCTCTCTGTCAAACAGGATATATTCATTCCAATGATACAATATCATGTGACATATGAAGTATAAATACACCAAGTCACTGTTTGATATCAAGAAAAAGTGCTACATAATCGTGAGATAGCAATGAGGTTTACTTTTAAATATATACCAGATCAAAATTGCCAGTTGTTGATCATCATCAAATCAATCTAACATTATTCCAGCTGTTTATAAGAGGCAGTTTGAACGACCTTGAGGTGACATGCAAGGTCACGTGCGATATGATTTTAGGAATCCTTACATAGGATTTCAAAAATCCTATTGACTTGTGGTCAAGGAACAATTCTCACAATTCGTGTAAATATTAAAATATGGGCAATGTTTCAAGGTACAAAGTAATATGTTGAGGGTTCATACGCTAACACTGTAAATAATTGTATTTCATTTAATTTCCAATGCTGCCAACTGCATGGCCTTTATATTTTGCAATCTCATAATCTCTTTAAAATATTAATACATGTGTAACTATGCAAAATATACAAAATGTTCCCCAGAATCTTCGCTATTTCTATCATTACATGTGAGGTGCCAGTGTAATTGCTTCACACTACTATATTTTCGGAAATAATTTTCACAGTAGAATTGTGGTGCGCAAGATTTATAAAAAAATTATGATCATTGTCTTACATTCAGCTTCAAACTGCAATGCAGTAAATGTCTGATTGTCATATTTTCATTCAAAAAATGTTTGAGATGTTCAGCATGCAGTGTCATCATCTTGGGTGTCATTCAATGTGAAATCAGAGGTGAAAATTATACTTACTGGAAATACCCGTATTCTCATTTTTGAAGTATCCTTCCTGCCAGTTCCAGCTTTCATACTCATGCTGACATTCGGCTGGATGAACTCTTATAAATTTGCACTTTCTTCCACTCTAAAATTCTTCACAGTCTCTCTCAGTTTTCATATGTGAACGCCTATGATTACAAGGACGATGCCCAAAGAAAACGCACACATCAAAGTCGCCGAACTGCTCCAAACCGCAACCGCTACCCGAAGAAAACCTCGCAAAAATCCTACACTACTTTCCGTATTTTCGAGAAGATTATGGGACTTATAACTTGGAAAAAACGACGAGAAATGAAATAAACAATTCGAATAGACGATTCTGATTACCAAATGAAGAAGGATTGAGGGGAAATCGCGATCGGTCCAAATAGGCCGGACGACAAAGTGCGGCTGCTTTTTCGAACGCCGACTTCGTATCCAAAGGCCGATTATTCAACTTCACTGCATTCGAATCTGCACATTGATGTGGATACTTTCGGCAATTTTCAACGATTAAACGGCCCGTTTGGAGTGCCCAGTCGACCCGATCGCGGACACTATTAACAGAATGCACAACGTCAACAACCCGGCTATCTGCACTCCGCCATTTTGCTTTCGCAACATTCGACCGATCGACTCGTCAGCTTGAACATTTTAATGACCGCTACCGCTCCACGCAGTGTTATCTCATCCACAATATATTTTTTAATTGCTCGAGACCGCAACCGCGACGCAAATTATACCGATATCGTTTATATCGGTACACACCCGGTAGACAGACAGGACATTTCACCTCCTATATTATGCTTAGGAAATGTCAATAGTCTGACGGTCAAACGTCGTACGGCCACGCGATATAATCCCCAATCGGTACATAAACGATACGTACCGATACGTATCTGTATACAGCCAATGATACAGCTTAGGGCTTACAGCTCCACAACTACCGCTACCGCATCCTAAAATATCGACTGGCATCACTGGCATTTGCGATGAAAGGCGGAATCGGGTAATTTGTGAGAAATATTTTTGACAATTGCATTCGTATAGATTTTGCACATAAAATAATCTTACTATTGCAAATTAAAGTTCATGAATAACCGTAGATACTACATTTTTTTTTATAAGTTGTTTTTGGAACCGGATAATTAATGAAGTTATAAATTTTTGGCTGCAGGGTGCGTTGACCTTCGCACCAATGCCAGGACGTACACGTGCTGTATAGCTTGAATTTTTGTTTTCCACTCTTGGTTTGATTATGTTCTAAAGACATTAATAAATAATTATAACCCATGCATAAATATTGTACATAGTATTTATTGACCATATGAACACAAATTACATATTTAATTTACACTATTAAAATATTGTATATACCTATTTTTGAATTATTTAAATAATTCAAATTGAATATTAAAATTACACTAATTAATTTGAATACATTAATCGTGCATAATGTAGCAAATAATATTGAAATGTTCATTTTAATTATTATACAATAACAGATGTACTGTACCATTAATGATCTGATAAAATTCCACGAATATCCACATTTAAAAATACAATACTGTATTACCATACAACTTCTTGGTATTACAATATGTTAAATTTATATATGTGTATGTACATTGACAGGGTTAATAAACTGAATTAAAATATCAATATGGCAACTGGCCCAAATAATCATGATGACCGGGACCACTGTTGCAATTGCCACCTAAAAGACACATGCCAAGTCCATCAAACCCTGCAAGAGATGGACTTTGACAGGGGTATATGGTCAGCAGGTATCCATTTAAATTGCTTTGTATAATTCCATCAAACATTATTGGCATTTTCTACTTACATATATTTGATACTAAATATATATTTTTAGCACTTTACGGTGATACTTTTCGGGTTAAGGAGTTTCTGGACAATAAAGCAGTGAATCCAAACATAGTTGATAGCTCTGGCTACACTGCATTGGTATGTATGCAAATAAAATGAATACATCCAGCAATATATAACAGGCCCATGTTGTATGATTGGTACATTGGTATCACTTGCAGCATTATGCCAGTAGACATGGTCACATTGAGGTTTGTCGGCTTCTCGTTTCAAGGGGTGCTGATGTCAACTGCACAACCAGGTCCGGTTGTTACACACCACTGCACAGGGCAGCCTTTTCTGGACATGCAAACATAGTAGAATTTCTATTAGAAGCAAAAGCAGACCCAGAAATAAGAGACTGCGATGGAAAATCACCATTGCATAAAGTAAATGTTATATATGCCCATATGGTAAACTAATTACTAATTGTATTGCTAATTAGAAAACATTAAGAATAAATTTCAGCAATAATATATTCAAATTACATATACCCTTGACTCTTACCCAGGAATTGTCATGTCACCATCCCTTAGTTGTTATAGTAAGGCTATTCAGTAATATAATCCATTTAGTTGTTTGAAGTACATAATGTAATTAATACAAGTGCGTGGCTTTTTTCTCTGTCCAAGGTGAAATGTGTGATTATTAACTAGCTATATTCACAGCATGGCTCAATTGCAATTATCTTATAACTTGCATTGCAAGGGCAAATTCAGACAAGACTGTTGTTCTTGAAATGCATCCAACTTGTGTGCGATAGGAGATAAAGTAGATTTACTGTCATGCAGCAAGGTATGAATTAGGAATAACTCCCCTATTATTCTGTTTGTATTATCCTTGTAGGCTGCATCACAAGGCCATGCAGAAATATGTACACAGTTGATGAAATCCCACCTGCAACTCAAGTTCATCAAAGACATACATGGAAGGACACCGTGGGATGAAGCCCATGTTAATGCAAAAGCTGTCTTAACATGAGACGCGTGAACTGTTATTTCCGCACATTGCTCTTAAAATACTCACTGTAAATGTATAAATAAGAACTTTTCAGTAAAAAAGCTTGTTTAATAATTTCTCAGATGCTCCGCAACCATACAAACATGTTCGAAACATTGCCCATACGCACTATAGTACAAAGTTTCGGAAGGGAACGCGCTATTCAATAAATCATTTCCTTACATGACCATTAGAAAATTAACAACAAAACCAGAATCGTACATGAAATGAACATACTGATATGTATTTGCAATACTCTCAGCGACTATTTTCCCTTCGCAAGTTGGTCTACCCATTATTCTCGTGTACGTTGCACTTGTCAACTTGGGACTAAATTAGCACCAAACTAAACACAATTAAGTCACCCAGTATTAATTAACTAGCTGGTTGCTTTGCAATATGAAAATTAAAAGGAACTCCACAGCTATAATAATTTTACCAGATCTCGGTAGAAAAACTTTTGTTGTTGTTGCGTATTGAAATTGTGCTTTTATGGAGTATTAACATTTCAAGTATAGTAAAGAAGTAGATTCATAATACACGCATATATTACTGAATTCTACCCAAGTTGTTCACAGTTAAATAAAAGTCCTGAAAGACAATTACAATCCAATTACAATATCCTAATCCTGTACTAGAAATATTATAACAACATACTTCAAATAGTGAAGTTTCAGGACTAGAATTCAGTTAAATATGGATGTAATGATAAAAAGACTCATTAGGCGACCATATTAAAAATTGACAAGTTTGGCACTCTTGCAAATAAGCAACAAAACAGCTCATCAAAAATTTAAATTTGCTTCCATAACATCAATATATACTGGTGCTGAAAATTAATCTTTTCAAATGTCTACATTAACGTTACAAATTACGACTCGTAATTCCTAAAAGGTGAAACATGTGGCATGTCTGCTAATTTCATTAAATATTACATTACATATCAATGTAATTTTAACTAGGCCTATATAACAGAAGAATCCAAAAATTTGCCATCCTTTTTTGTATTATTGAGATAAATTAAAGGTGAACTGACAGGGTCGACGATAATCCGCGAGTAAGTAGTGTTTGTGTCCCTAATAACGATGGGACAATC
>JAQIWR010003056.1:0-10091 GCA_034695945.1 Glomeris hexasticha | reverse complement strand
TGCGAAGTAAAAACTGCATTTTCAATTTTAAAACTGCAGTTACCAACAACAGTACATCTGCAATAACTGCAGTATTTTGGTAAAACTGCAGTTATTTTGTGAAAAAATGCAGTTATTTGGCGAAAAACTGAGGTATATTTTTGTAAGGGTGCTAACGTTCGATTTCAGACTTTCAAGCCGCCATTTTATGCCAGCTAGCTGCATTGGAATCTACAGCGCTCTTCCCAGACCCATTACACAAACCAACCAATAGGTGGCTCATGGAACCCAATTTTTGACATGAACTAAATCTGGGCTAGTTCTATAGGAGCCCAGATCTAGCTTGATATAAATTTGATATTACTTTTCCATAAGGGCTTTTTTATAATCGCTGCCTGAGGCAAGCGCTGTAGTGCGATTCATCAAAAGCAGCAAATATATGACGTGCAGACACATAGTTCCTAGAATATGAATGAAAATCCACAAAATTGACCGTTTGCGCAATTCTGCAGTACGCATGCGCCTGTGTGGGAGCCATCTGTTGTCCGTGTTAGGTACTACTTATAACTGCCTGCACCGTCCTTGCCTTCTCCATGCATTCCAGGCAACTTTATAGTGCTACGTTTTTCCAAATATCATGGTAAATAATCGGTTACTATCATTTCTGAATGGATTTTTCTATAACATATTTCATATAATTCAGTGTTAATTGTTCTTTTGAAAGGAAACACTTCAAATGAATAATTTTAATCACCTATTGCAAAATATGTCATGTATGTTACAGTGAGTTGGCTAATAAACACGTTTTCTCCATTAAATAATGTTTTTTTTTTTCGAAAAACATTCGTGAACATAAAAGAACCATGGCTTGTCAACACGTATTTTAAACTAGTTTTGGTTAGGTTAGGTTAATTAGTTTTGTCTTGGTAGCATATAATGTCGTAACTTCCGTAACATGTGGAGTGCATTATAACAAAGTTATAAGTTACCGAGGGTAAACTAATTAACCCAACTTAACCAAAACTAGTTTGAAATACGTTTTGACATGCCACGGTTCTTTTATGTTCACGGTTGTTTTTCGAATAAACCATTATTTAACAGAGAAAACGTGTTTATTAGCAAACTCACTGTAACATAAACATAACAGATTTTGCAATAGGCGATTTACATTATTCGTTTTAGTGTTCCCTTTCAAAAGAACAATTAACACTGAAGTATATGAAATATGCATTTGAAATGACAATAACCGATTATTTACCGTGATATTTGGAAAAACGTAGTACTACAAAGTTGGCTGGAATGCATGCATGGAGAAGGCCAGGACGGTGCAGGCAGTTAGTAGTTATGCGAGCTGCCAACAGATGGCGCTGTTGAATGCGCAAACGGTCAATTATCTAGCGGCGGCAAAAATGGATTCGCATGTTTGCCACGCTTCTAGGCGTGGCGCTGCGATCGCTGCGTACCGGTATTAAATACGTATCGGTTAGCGTATCGATTGTACCGGTATTCTATTGCCATTCCGCGCCGCATTCCAATCGCATCGGTACGTGCGGAAAACTAGCGTTCCTTGAACGTCCGTGCGTCATTTCAATTACGGTTGTTGTTGAAGATTTGTTTTTTAGTTTGTAGACGGTATATCGGCACGGATTCTGCCTGGTACTTCACAGCATTTTACGAAGCGTGTAATGGTGTCGTTTTCGAAACTTGAGTCGCGTTTGAATTTAATGCATGGCTGCAGTGTTTTGTTTTGCAGTTAGCACGTGAAAAGCCATATTCCCGAACAATGGATGGTTGGGACCCAATGCAGGAGGAGTATCGCAATAGTGGAGGCCGCAAGGGAAACAAGTAAGTATTGATTGACTTTGTATTTACGATGGAAATAATTAAGGAATGCCAAGGTTGATTTTTTTTTATAAATTGCTCAATCGCCACACCACGTGGTTTAATTATTTCCACCATTGAAAAACATGTATAATTCCCAAAATGCTGAAGATGTCACGAAATATATGTTATCTACGCTAATATAATGTGTGCAGCTAGTAGACGATGCGATATCTAATATTATATTATTGTTTGCATTATTTATATTTTACATTCCATTATTTGCAGTGGTCCGAAAAATCCCAGTATAACACCTTTGCGTTATACATCGGAAATATTCCATTGCACATGAATAAGGTGAGAACAATGAATTTAAATACTGTATTAATAAAATATGTCGATACTTCGAAAAGGAAAGGCTGCAAAATGAGACGTGTAACTTGTTGGATGGATAAATCAAAATTCAACTTCATGTGACTGTAGTCGGAATTACACCTTTCTGTTCACCTTTAAGATCATTGTAGTAATGTTTCCAGATGAAAGTTGGACCATATTTGATGTACATTGCAAATGTTTGTAATATGTTGCATTTATAGAATGATTCTTCTGTACAGGTGACAATGGATGTGCCATTAGGTTCTCGGAAATTCCGGCATTATTGTTTGCAGTGCAACATCCGCTTCCCAACCGAAGACTCCTTGCTGATGCATATTATCAGACATGCCTGTGAATCTCGGTGTTCTGTCAGTATTGACCGCAACAGTGTGCCGAAAAAGTATGACGTTAGAGACCCACCAGATATTGCCGTGGATGAAGCCATTACCGCTGAGGAACAATTTGATCGATTCATCCCAGTGATGAAACTGCAGCGAGTGAAAAAGAAGTTGAGCAAAGCTGGATTTCAGTAGAACTGGGTCTCTCGTAAGAAACGACGCATTGGACCTGGAAAAGGCGTAGTGGATGAGGAAGTAGACGCGGTCGCAATTGCTGTCAAGAACGTTGAAACAGCGTCACCATCATTGGATTCGGGTATCGATGTCAACGCGTTAAAAGAACTCTCCTGTGCCCCTGTTGCGGTTGAGCAACAGCTTCCAGAGACGCCGGATACGTCGGTTGAGCAACAACTTCCAGAGACACCAGATACGTCGGAGCAAATAGCTGATAGAGAAACTGGAGTCCTTTCTTCCAGTGATTCATCGAGGACCATTACTGTAACACCGGAGCCAGATGTCCATGATGAAAGTGCCGATTTGAGCCCGATGGGTAGTAATCTCGACTCGCCCAGCAAGGCACCAGATGTACTCGCCGAACCTAGTGTAGCACCCAGCAAGGTTCTAAATGCCATCGAATTGCAGTTCCCTAATACATCCGCCGAAGGAGTTGTTACAAGTAACGGCACTGGAGCAACGCCTACCGGCAGTGCCGTGTGCTGGACAGAAGCTACTACTGGTTTGGGTGAGAATGGGAAAACGGGCATATGTCCTATTTGCAAAGAGCAATCCCTAACCAATTACGATCTCCTTAAACATCTAGAAGACCACTGTG
Organism: Glomeris hexasticha; assembly: GCA_034695945.1. Taxonomy (NCBI): domain Eukaryota; kingdom Metazoa; phylum Arthropoda; class Diplopoda; order Glomerida; family Glomeridae; genus Glomeris; species Glomeris hexasticha. The sequence continues at coordinate 6,746 of JAQIWR010003056.1, read as the reverse complement.
CCGAAGTGGAAATGCCTGAGCCTAAATACAAGTGTATTCATCCTCGGTGTAAGAGGGATTTCAGAATGAAAGGACACCTCACACGTCACTACAATCAAACTGGACATGCTAGCCCGTGTACCTATTGTAGCTTAGTTTTGAAAACAAAAAGTGCGTTATCAGAACACTTGCACGTGTCCCATGCCAAGAAGATGAAGCAGCTAGAAAACAATGCGTCCAATGACTCTGGAATGAAGAAAGGAAACGATCCCATGGATCAACTGTGCACAAATGGAAATAAAGAATCGACAAGTACGTTGCTGTCGTCATCTCAGACGCCTGCAGCGAATATGCATAGGAAGTCGGTTGATGCGGTACCAGATCTAATCAACGGTGGCCCTGGGATAGACACAAATGAGACATCGATCAATGTCTGCCAACCGGACTCTGTCACTCCAGTAAATTCCTCTGTTCCTTGCTGTGCCCCGAAAGACTTGGCCCCAGTTCCAATAAGAAGAATGTCAAACGGTGCTTCGAGTGAAACTTCAAACACTATCACCGAAACGACCTCCTCAGACAAACCTTCCGTTAGCTTTGCATTCCAGAAGATCCAATCGCAACCTTTTCCATCCCTCCTAATGAATGTGAACGACAATGCAGGTGTCGCTGTATCCTACACGACTGCATCACCAGATAGACCCAAGCTGACTGTTCCGTTGCATTCCGTCATCACGCATTACACCAGCAGTGGGAGTCTAGTCAGTCCACTCCAGCTAACGGCAAATGTTACTATAAGTCCACTCATCGCGGAGGTACGGTCACAGCCACCCAATGCATTTCATCCCCGGCCTCCTCAAGCTCATGCTAATCAAATTAATGCAAATAGTGCGCAGCTTTTTGCAGGAAGATCACGGTTGGTCAGAAATCATCCCCAGTTCTTGAGCGGTCACCACGCACCATCTGTGAATGCTAACTGCATGCCGTATAATGGTCAGCCAAGCCAACAAATCCAGAGATTTGATCTTCGTAAAGAAAAGGCTGGACTTGATCCAAATCTTTCTAACCAGGTGTTGTCTCGAGCGGGTGCAATGCAACCACCTGTTCAAAATACACAGCATAAACAAAAAACTATGCAAAGCCCTGTTAGTCGCGCTGAACCTATGCAAAGGATTGGTCCTGAAGCACCTGCAATGATGCCTGGTAGTTCCAACAATCCAACCTAGCTAGCGTTACAGCAAGCTCTGAGAACGGCAATGAATCCCAGGCAGCAGTTACAGGCACGAATGATCCTTCCATCAAGGATTACACTAGGCCAGCAACCTAATCCGGTTGTCTGCCAATCTTCAGCCACAATTCCTGCATCTGTTGCCAATGTTGCAGCGTCTTTACAAAAGTATGCTGAACAGCGTCAAGGTGCACACACAACCGAACAACTTTCACATTATGTTCCAACTGCTCAGGCATCACAACAATATTTGCAACACGCTCAGCCACAAGTGTTGATGTCAACTGGGTTACGTCACCAGACTCCAATGCAAACAACTCAAGCGCAATCTGCGATGCAACTTCAGCCTCCCCTGATGCATCAGGGACGTACCTTTCCTCTAGCTTCCAACTCGACGATTCCAGCACAGCCTGGTGGAGGTGACTGGGGAATTCAGTACGTTACCAGGTACAACTCCTCCAATCCGATCAGCACGACAGTCACAAGCTCGGTTCAGAATATCGGTTACGTTTCAAGGCCAACATTAGGAGTACAGTACTGTCCAACTACTTTGAAGGAGACGGGAGACCAAATTCTGGCAACTATGAACCGCATGAATTCCTCGTTCTCGTGCGACACTGTTGGGACTGGTTGTGTTCAACCATCCCGTAATGCGAATTTACCAGTTCACTTGTTTAATTCGTACTGTAACTCCAAACGTGTTTTGCGTTGTGGAACGTGCAACATGCTAGCGAGTTCCCATCAAAGCCTCCTCCACTTCCATCGACAGTTCTGCAGTAGGTTGCTGCAGACATGCATGAACTGCAGGCAAGTCTTTGAAAACGTTCACCAACGTCAAGACCATAGGAAAGGGAATTGCATGAAACCTCCTGCCAATGTGGTTTCGAATGCTAGTCAGTCATCAACACTTCCTTCAATGAACAACGATGTCCACCGGCAACAGCAGCAGTTAAACGGCTCTCTACCTGAGCAAGGAAACAGCGCAATAGTTAAAAATCCAATCCTGTTGAAGCAATTGACATCATTTCCTGCATCTGCTTTGGGTATTCCTTGCGTCAGCCCCCCATGCACTACAGTTTCCAGAACCGTGTCGAATGTAATTACACAAAGTGCACCAACCATTTCAACAAATCTTCCAACTATTGTGGTGCTAACGCATGATGTAGTGCGGCCAGCCACGTGTCAACGAGATACAGCTTTGCATCCAATTGGAAAAGAAGCACCTGTGAAATCCCATCCTTGTCATATTGAACCCTGTGTGATTGTTGTGGAAGATGACGATGGAGTAAACATAATTGAAACTTCTGTACCAGAAGTAACAACACCCGACAGTGTTAGCGAAGGCCACAATCTGGAGAAAGAACAACCCGGAAAACCTTCCGATGATGCCGATGATGATCAAGGGACTATGCCATTCTTGGTGATACCTGATGTCACAACTGTCACCAAGTCAAGATATGATGCATGTGATGCTGAGCAAGATGTACGTGAAGTCCCTCCAAGGCATGGAAATGGTTTGAATAAATTGGAATGCTCCAAACGTGCTGCTCTTCCAAGTCCTGGATGCCAGGAAAGCCCAGCAGTGGAAACAATAAATGATCCGGGGGAAGCCGAAAAACCTGCTTCTGATGTTGTCGTAGATTGTCCTAATATTCCTGCTGAAGATGAAAATTTAAACTCTGTTGCCGACCGTCCAAGTATAGCACATGTAAGTAACAGTTCCAATGCAGTTGATGGTTCCTCGATCGTCGTGTCTAACCAAACGATGCCTTCTCCTGTCCATGATACCCAGAATAAACAAGTAAATCCCAGCACCATCGCCAAAGGTTGTGACACGGATTGTGCATCTACTTCCCCGGGCAATAATGAGCATTCTACATCATTAAAGGACAAAGGGAGTGGTTGCAAGGTAGTAGAAGAGTGTCTTACTGAAGGCTCTTTGCACCGTCATGCGCGCAAGCGAAAATGCATCAAGTGTACGAAGATGTTCCCTACTTATGCGAGTTTGTTGGCGCATTTCCGGAGCCATCTACGTTCCTGCCGCAAGGCTCCCCAATCTGCCAGAACTGTCGTGAACAGGATCGTTGTCAGCCTTGAAGATAACAAGTCGCACAATGGGAGCTGGCTTGTACCAGTTGTTGATGCTGCCACTTTTCGCCGACATGATGGAAAGCTTGATAAACTGTTAAGGATGTTAGGAGCCAAGTTTGTAACCATACAAGACTTGAAGAACACCGTTAGGAATGGCGTGATTGATACCGTGGTTCCTGCTGTTTATCCTGTTCAAAGAGATTGCGTAGAATAACCATTGCCTTGTTAATGTTCATTTAATTTTTTGTATGCTTGTAAGGCATATTACAAATATCTGTTCAAATGTGAAATGATCTTCATTTTTATTTACGAGGGATGACATGTCATCCTGGTAATTACAGCGTCTGTTGAGATAGAGAACTTTTGGTGCAATAACCTCTAGAAGGAAATTCTCACTCGTGCTACTGTAGACATTTGATAAAGTGTAAACTTTGCATGGTTGAAAGCATTGATAATTCGTTGTGATATTGATCTTGGTCCTCAGCCTTTTGGACGACATCAATAAGTCAATATTGCAGAAATGGTTTTACATGCATGAACACATGTGGTTCTCATTATTAAAATGGTTTTGCGTCATTCATTGAGCAATTTCGTCTAATATGTGGCAAGATCTATGGTTAAAATTGTTTCTGGAACAATGGATTTCTTATGGATCATGGGAATCTCAAAGATTGTTAAGTTTGGACAAGGCTCACACTGCTGTGCTGTTTTTAGGTTTTGTTATTTTGAGCAAAATGTGTTGCCATGCAAGAATCGACATTTTATTTGGACACCATCATGCTTCCATTCAGGAATCCATTGTTCCCACGGGCAGAGTATCAACTCTGCTTATTTTGTAACTGGGTGCTATATGTGATTTATCTTACGTTGTACATTTGTATGTCGTATTTTCACAAATTTAAAATGTTGGATAACTGTTGCCAAACTTATCCAAATTGTTGCGTGTGCGATGACATCGGTATATATAGTATGGTCATGAGTCGCAAAACTTATCATTGTATGCCCTGCATCTGCTTGGGTGTCTACTGTTCAAGAAATTCCTGGATTCCCTCTAAAAATAATAGAATTAGAAAGTAGTCTATTTTGAAATTCGAAATTTGTTTTGCAGGTTGCAGTTATTGTGTTTCATCTGTGCTAAGCTAAATTGTATAAATTAAGGTGAACTAACACAGTTTTATAACATACCACGAAATTGAACCTGCATCATTAAGAAAGCAAGTTGCAAAAATATTTCTGTGAAAATTTGTAAAAAGAAGTTATTACAGGGTGTGTTAGCACGTGCAGTATTCCAGGGAAATTAAGATATGATGAGGCTCACTTATGCTATAGATGACCTTATCTGGCAAACCTTAAAGCGACTGCTAATAACTTCGTTACTAATTTCCACTGAGATTCTGTTGCAACGTTAGCTTTCTTAATGTTTTTGTGTAGATTAAATTTCAGTGGAATATTCTATGTATATAGTGATGGAAATCTTGGGAATTTTGCATTCTCAGTGTGGTAGACACCCTGGACTAAGATGTTATGTGGTTTTTCATGAGATTTTATTGTTGGGAGATTCTTTTCACGTCACTATTTTGTTCTCAATTCTTGTTTATACTTTAAAACTGATTTATGACATGATACCGTTATCTTGGCTCCATTGTATTTTTCATTTCATTTTTTACTCGTTTGTGTTGCCATTTTGTACTTTAAAACTGTTACCTAGCTGCATGTTTAAAATGTTTTTCAAAGCATTTCCAACAATAAAAAGCTGTAATCCTTTCAGTTAAACGGTCCCTTTTGCCACGCCCACATCCGGACATGCGCAGTTCAGCGTGAAAAGGGTCTATTTGGTGGGATTGGATCGAGTTTGTGCGCCAATATTACACCATTTTGAGCAGGGCACCTTGTCACTTGCACAGGCGAGTAAATCAAGAACGAAGCCACAAACAACAACAAATGACTTCCAAGTGACGAGCCATATTATGTGAAAATTAGCACTAATGTGATAGGGTACTCTGTACAAGGTGTGAATGTACACAGTATTGGTGATTGATTTGAGTGGAAATTGAGACTTAAAATTGGAAGAAATGTTAATCATTTTATTATTTATTTTACTGATGTTGTATATAAAAGACAATCGTTATTGACATGAAAGTAACACCAGTATCTTTGCAAGTGATTCATAAAATATCTATCAGTAAATACTAACCTATTCTGAGCTCGAATTCGATCGAGCTCAGAATATTATTAATTACTTTGTTTAAATATTTAAAATTGCTGTGAATCATCCCGTACCTGGCATAATATTCTGAGATTGAAAACCTGTTTGCAGTTAAATTGTAATGAATTGTGCAGGTAGCTTGATGATTTTGTAGGGGAATATTTTATCACAGTTGTAACGTAAAAGAGAATTGGAGACGTATAAAGTTATACTGCACTTGCTCAATCCATTTTATTTATTTAAGATATACAATGCATATATGATTTAAAATAGCTGCAAATAAAACAATTATATATTCTGTTTTATGAAATTAATATATAATATATTACTTTTGGGTTTTGCAGGTTCTACTTCATCCACATACATTGGTTCATCCATGACAGCAGTGACCACCTGTGCAAGCAAAAGGAAGTTGTCTATGGTCAAAGGGTAAATATTACGGCTTTAAACAGTCGACATTTACAGCAAAATGTATATTGTTATGATGATGTAATTTGCGCCAGAAGAGCTAGTTGGTGCTAATCACACTGAACCTTTTATCAGATTTTAAGATGCGTTTTATTTATTGAGTTGAGTTGATATGGAATAAAGGATTTTATTCTCTGTGAAGGATATTCACGAGCGGATGATCTTGCAACTGAATTTCAAGGATTGCTACACCAAAATCAAGCAGATTGACAGCCACGCTACACTCAGTGATGGAATTATGTAACAACAGATAAAGCTATGTGACGCTTGATATAAATTACCTGAGTTGTTGAGAGTAATTAATTGGCGGAAATCTTTGAAGGCCGGTATCCTGTGAACTTTCCAACAACAGGAAGCCGATGCGCTGGTTCATGCAGACTTTTGTGCTCGGCTTGCTGTCGCCGATGACTACGTCCACAATGACATCTTCCGTTATCAGGACGCGAATACCCCGATGATGATGATGACACCGAAGGACAAGATATAAGGTTGCACGGGTGAGTACGAGTATAACGATGTTGCGGTGATATGAATTGAATAAATGTATCAAATAATTAAGAAATGCTACTGTAAATATAGAACGTCCAACAACTTAATCGAATACGTCAACGTACGTCTTATCTTTCACCAGACAGCTATCTGTAATTGCGTGAACGGAATGCTCATTTCGGCTATTGAAGTGCGCATTCAGTTCATCCGCCCCTTACGAAAAAATACCTCAGTTTTTCCCAAAATAACTGCAGTTTTTCATCAAAAAACTGAAGTTTGTCCTAAATA
>JAQIWR010003055.1:0-10096 GCA_034695945.1 Glomeris hexasticha | reverse complement strand
TTTATTATATCCGAGGTGTGTGTTTATTTATCGCGATCGTTTGTAAGCAACCCCCTTACGGACAAGGGTTGTTACAAGGCTATTGAATTGAACATCCGAATTTATTAAATACAATTTATTTTCAAAATGTTTGGTGCATTTATAAAGCGTAGAGAAATTTGTGAAATGTGGCGCTGGCTCCAATACGCATACCGTGTGCTTGCAGCAGTAAAGCAACTAGTTTCCGCATGTAATATCGGCTTGCTCCAATGCAATACATTAAATGCACGTACATGTTGTATTGTGAATAAACAAGATGAGCACAAAGTAATAGTACACCATCACTGCTCCTAACTTGTATGAATCCATCAGTTATCATGCACAGCTACATGTCTAGCCGCAGAAGGAAGACATGCATGTTGAACATGTTATGGATTGATGTTGACTATGACTTCCTGTATTTGTCCGCAGTGTTACTTTTTAGAAAGTATCATGCGTAAAAAACTATGTTATACTGAAAGGTACACTTTTTATCCACCCTGTATAAGTGCTCTCGAAACTATGCCCACTATACATCAGTCAAATGTGAATACTGTTTATAGCTCGTGAATTCTTATTGCGTGATAAACGTCATGTAAATTGTGTGGTAATTATTTGAGAATTAAAGGAAGTCAAATAGACAAATTGCTAGGCTCTTGTGCCATGCAGCGCCACTGTCATAGACAATTACCTTAATGATCTGTCAGATTATAGTGTGAAAATGACCAGGCAACGTCCATGTGCAATTAATCGCCAGTTAAGCTGCAAACTGGTAGAAATTTCCTCAGCCCTCCTATAGGCAATAAAAGCTGCAAGAGTAAGGACTTCAACGTTGCCTAAAATATATACTCCACATAGCCAGAAGATGGTGCCAAGCTGACAACCTAGCCTCAAACAACATGACAAAGAGGCATATTTGGAGTTTACAAAGCAATATATGGGACGGACAATGCAACGAGAAATATTTTTCCCCTGAAATAAAATTCAATTTTGATAGGCCTGATGGCTTTCTATACAATTTCCATCATCTGCAGACCTTGTGCAGACAGATGAGTAGTTCCACTCGCATTGGCAAATGGAAAGTGCCTTTATGATTCTTACCAAGAGGAAATGTGGACTTTACATCCATAGGTGGCTCTGATGGAGGCGTAATTAATTAATGCTCCATGCTCCAACGCCCCAGTGATGACACCAAGTACTATATTATAAGGCTACACAAATCTCTTGGATTCAGTGCAAGCACGCTTTGTGACTTTATGGCCGGCTCATTGCTTGCTTGGTTTTATTATAACATGGCAGATTATGTGGCGTTTCATACCGGATTTAGCCCAGTTAATGCTCAAATGCTATTAATTTGAGAAGTTCATTTATGATAGTAGTAGGCCTACTAATCAGTTGTGCACAACGTGAGTGAAGAAATGACACACGAAATGACAATCTTTAAGCACGTTTTTATATCTCATATTGAGCATTGGAACTGCTTGGTTGTCCACGCAAATTACAAAATATTCACGTACAATTCACTATATGCATGATTACACTAGTCAACAAATGCATGTTAGTATTTTAGCTTCGTATCGGAGTTAAAAATTTAATAACAAATACGTACTACATCTATAATTTTGTCATATGTTGATTTTGTGAATTTTATACAGTATTTTTAACCATGCATGTCACCGGGTTTTTTGTCATTTTTGTCCCTCAACTTTCATAAAACTTGATCACTGTGCTTTAAATTATATTTTATTGTATGTCAGTTTGGGTAAATCTGGAATAATTAATTTCATCAATGAAATTGTTGTGAATATTTGACCTTAGATTTTAGAGAGAGAAATAATATTACGGTTATGCATGGTGATGTGAAGATAATTTTGTAGTTATGTATTCTGTATATAAAAACCTTGGAAACAATAGGCATGTTAATGGTTGTTGACTAGTGTTTTTATTGTTACACATGGAGGGATTGTGTCATCGCATCTCCCTTAATATTATTGTTCGGTTTCACAAACAAACTCACATGTGTTTGTATATTTATCACAACTTGGCTCGATTAACTATTTGTTACCCGACTGCTATATATCGTTTACATAATCTCCCATGGATGATGTCCGTTACACGCCTGTATTGTTCTAGGGATATGTTTGGTTAACATCAACAACAACATGGACATCAACAATGCGAATATATAGAACAACGCCAACAACATGTCATATAGTGAAATGATCACTAAAGCGCCCAAGTAATTTCTAAAAATGTATCAAAATATAGTGACGCATAGCTTTCCATATAGACATATCACTGACATGCGCAATCAGAATCATAGTACACTATATATATGTATATATAATATAACAACACACATTTCGATGGTAAATACAAAACGAATGTAAGAAAACACACCAACTTCATGTTTGCGTTAATTCTCCTCCGTTACAAAATGTCTTTCTACCTTTGGTCCCAATCCTCATGGTACTCATTAAAAAACGATCCTTGGAACGGAGGACAGGAAGAACAGTTATCATCAGTGTATTTATATAGGCCTATATAATATCATAATATATAGATCAAGATATACTGGGTGGCTCAATTGTCTGTCAATATTTCCAGGAGGATTGGTGGCACAGTTGGTGCCTCGATCTGCTTCTTATTAACAATGGTGATGTCATAAATGTTCTAACACCCAAGCGATGACACCGAGTGAAAGTTTAGCTTTCCTAAATTATAATCAATCAGGAAATATTACCTATAGTCATGAGGCAAACTCAGTGATTAATTCTTGATTACTTGTATCAGAAATAGAGCTGTTCCACGTGACGTCACTGCATGGTGATATTATGGTGACATACGTATATTGGATAACAGCCAAGAAAATGTAATCATAATGTGAAGAATATGCTGCCCTAAACTTGTTTCCAGATTCCAATATACAATTAGTATTTTCTTGAAATACATTGGGAATATTTGAAAATGTGTTGATCACAATTCTTGAAAAAGTGTGAAGATTGACAATTTGTAATATATGGTGCAGTGCAAAGTCATTCGATAGAAAAGCTCTATTTTCAGCTTCATGAGAGGTTATATATTGTAGTGGCATTAATTTTTTCTACCTTTTATATATCGAAGTTACAGTATGTTACAGAACATTTATCCTGGGAAGTAGCATACATATACTGCCATTTTTGTGCTACCAAGAGGTACTACCTAGAATATTATATTACAGTATTTGGGATTTTGGTTTCTACATTTTTTTCCCGATTTTGAATACAGTTCAAAATGTATTGGAGAATTGTGAACAGTACTGTGGCCAATTAATTTTCCGACATGATTGTGAGCCACCCTTGAAAGGAGACTGGGTGAGTAGTCAGAGGTCAGAGTCCAGAGCCCTCACCAATAATTATTGCGTCCGTTCGATCGATTTTATCGATCATTGCGAAGTGATTGCAATCCCGCTGCTGTTAGTGCTCTTGTCAGCTAAACGGTAACTAGAACTTGCCATTCATTATAATATTATAGGCCTACTCTCTATATTCTTATTAGGTCTAATTCAAGTTTCAGGCACTGTGACGGGCATATTTTCTGCCAGTCTTTTCTAACAATTCTAACTACATCCCTTCCTGCATGTATAATAATACTTGATAATTCAAACCTAATTAGAGTAGAAGCTATGTGTTTTTGTCGGGATTGTTCTTTGGTTGCTCATGGTGATTGCCAGCTGATTGCGATTGTACAGATGAACTCTTTGTTAAAGTCCAGATTGGGAAATGTCACGTTCTTTGGCTCGTTCCTGAGAACAGTATCGACCCCCATACAAGTTTTACGAGCGCTAACTCAACTTGGATATTGTTATTATGTGGTCTTTAGTTATATCTTTGGCAGAAGGGCTGTGGCATGATAACACTCAACATGCACTAAAATCCACCAATTAATCCGGCAAAATTTAGTGCATGAACATTGGAATATTTTGTTTCATTGTGGTCTCCATATAGTATGTCGTGTATGCTAAAACTATATCACTAACAAGTCATTCAGTGCTGCTCAGCGGGTTCATTGGCAAATGAGATCCTTGGTAACTGAATATACCAGCATTTGCCCTCTGACTGTTAATTCACAAATCATGAGAGCCATAAGCTGTTAAACCTCTCGTCGCATCGGTGATAATTTGGAATCAATAAAGTTTTTACGTAATGTCCAAGGTCAAAACATATTGATCATGATTTTTGAATAACCAAATTTGCAGAAATGTGGTATGCTGTGGCTATGTTCAATGCTCAGTAAGTGATATTGCTTTAATAAAACCGCAGCCATAATGTACCAAAAGATGCAACTGGTGACATTCCTTCTTCCTTCATGATAATTTTCACAAATTATTTATTGGCTCTAAACCAGAGCAATTTTTGGAGGTGGAGTTGCACTTGACATGAAATTGCCAGTGCAAACTTAGCTATGCAGGCTAGTTTCCAAAAAAATGTCTTAAAAACAGGATCTGACTATTTGTATTGCATATTTTGACTTTTTCTTGTAGACTAAAATGAAATTTTTGTGTAAGCATAATGTGGCCATCCCCTTATTGATTTCTGCTTTACTTGCTGCATGCTACTAATTTGTACATACGTATATACTTCCAATATTGCAAGTCGAAAGGACTTGTACTTGTGATTGTAACAAATGTGCTAAATAGGTTCCGTTATCAGGCTGCACTGCATTGTGGTGTAGATCTAAGAGCAGAGGTGAGACATTGCTACCAATTTATGTTATGATGCCAGCTGAAGTGAAGGTTGATTTTAAGGAGAAAATGGGCTTAAACAAGTGGGAGGTACTAAATGTTCGAAATGGTTATAATTATATTAGTATTTTTGTTGGGACAATATTCACTTTCTTGGTGGCGTTTCTTCAAGTTATTGCAAATTGTCTTAAATTAAAATAGTAGTTGGCTACCAACTTCAGGAGCGCTTGGCAAATTTCCAAGCAAAGGCTGTTGGCTTGCAAGCGCTACGTGTGGTCATGTGTTTCTGATGCACTGCCACTGATCGAGACCTAGCTGTTTTTGATGTCAGTGCATCCGAGGTTGAGTGATTTAGCTGGTATTCACAGTACATTCCTTTAGTAAGGGAGCCTATTTAGCTCATTGATGTAACCATGCCAAGAACAAGAAGACAACTGGATATTAGAGTTCTGACAGCACCCACCATTCTTTGAACAGCCCCATTCACATCAATGGATGGATGTTGGTTGCTATATGCAACTATGGACGTTGCTTGGATTGCTTAAACCATGCAATGTCAGTGTTGGTCTGTGAAGTAGAGGTGATGAGGCCATTGCTACTCCATGGCGTAAAAGAAATACTTTGAAGAGGTTAACAGCCCTATCTGGAGGGTCATAGAAAGATGTTGGCTTCATCCAATTCAAACTTTTCTCTGATTTCTCATTGACACTAGTTGGGACAAAACATACCAAACATTGGATTAGGGTCGGAGATTCCTAGAAAGTAGTCAGAAACTATCACGTTGATCATTCCCAGTGCTGAGTATCATTTTAGACAAGTTCTTCTGTATCATTTATTGAGCACTGTGCATAAACTTATATAATAGTTCTTAAATCAAGGTTTGCTATTGAACAACGGGCTGGGAAAATCCTATCGAATTTGAGAACCAGCATGCCAAAAGGTGTTAAGCGGCTTGTAGTAAAACGTTTTGACAGTGTGCACATAAACTAAGCAATTGAATTGGTGTTTAGTTTACGATTTCATGAGTGACTTGCTGTGATATTAGTTTATCAGAGGGGAAACTGGTTTATGAGCTAGACAAGGGTCCCAACGATTTTTATGCCTGACTTTCATCGGTGAGCCGTGCGATCATGTCGAGTTAGTGGAAGTGGAAGAGGTGCAGGAAGGGCATGCCGGCAGAACATTGTCCGCCAGAGGGCGCGCAGAGCCGTCCTGAACTCTGGGCTCACCCCAATGTAGATTAGAGTTTTCCAGAACGAGTTGAGCATCCCCAGCCATGTTGCGCAGAAATGGAGAGCCGGCGACTCAACGACCGCCACCAGGTACTCGTAGACATGCAGAACGATCCAGGGCAGCCAGGATAGCCAGAAGGCGAGCACCAACCCAAAGGACAATATGTGATAGGGGCTAGACAGGGTCTCACAAAGGGCTGACGCATATTCCTTGTCCGGGGGGTAAATACACTTGCGCAGACGTCTCATGGCACTGAAGATGTACGCGTATGTGTAGCACAAGGTGGCCAAACTGGGCCCAAGTACCAGGGCCGACAACGTGAGCGAGTAAGCCAGCATGTTACCCCAGTCAAGTACGCAGATGGCCTCATCTCGGTAGAAGTTCGCCTTGGAATAACCCAGCAAGGGTGGACAGCAGAGGAGAGCTGCCGTAACCCATGTGAACACCATCCAGCATTGGCATCTGGTTCTTGTCTGGATGGTGTCGTAGCGGAGGGGTTTACGGACTGCCAGGTAGCGGTCCACCCCTATCCACATGAACGTGTAGACAGTGACTGTCCACAGGGCAGCTTCCAAGTAACCTTCAAGCCGGCAAATGACATCGCCATACACCCAGCGCTGGGCTATAGCCGCATGAACTGACAAGGGAACTATGAACACTCCACAGAGCAGGTCAGCGATGGCCAGGGATAGAAGGTAGAAGCCCATGGCGTCACGGTGGTCGGGTGATGTGAGCAGCGTTGCCACCACGAGCACGTTGCTTGCCACGATGGCAACACCGATCAGAAGTACCACTCCAGCTTGGACTGCCGATGGTACGGTGCTCATCCAACCGCCGTCATCTTCGGCCGAGTCTTCTGTTCCTGATGAACCCGTCCCTGTCAAAGACACGGCCAGAAGTAGCATCTTATTCCCCGTGTTCCGCTGTTACCAGCCAATTATCATCTTTCGGACCGGTCGTGCTACCTGTGGATGACAGAGCAAAAAACTATTTCAAACACACATTTTGGCGTTATATAAGTGGAAACTGCAGTATATTTCTGTAATGGACTCAACACTATGGTGACTCATAAGTCATAACACATCGAATGTTGTGGTCTGCGATGGTTACCATCCCATCACCACAAACTATCACCGACCACCACATGCAGTATGTGATGTATTATGCATGGCCCATCATGTGATAGTTATTTCCAATAAAGGTTGCATGCATACATGCCTTGCTGGTACCGGGATTTCGGTGGGACTTGGAAAAATATACATATACAGCCTTGGTCAAAAATCTGGAGCATCCCCTAAAACTAGTCCAATGTTGCATGTTATCTACAAAAATTGGATTATAATTGTCTTAGCTGGTTGTCCCTGAGCACAATGTACTTTTAAAATATCAGGTGATGAAAGATTTCCATAATAATTATGGAGACAGCAAATAAATTGAAACTTTGCTCTGGAGCAAAGGTTAGGGTTTGGCAATTTCTTGCTTAAAGGTGACCAGACACGGTTTTGTAAGGTACCCTGATAAAAATGTCATGTTATAGGAAACAATATAACTGTCCAATTGCTTAAACAGAACTGCTCAGAAAAATTTATAACTAAAGATATAAATTTGCAAAATTTAAGCGCGTTTGAATTTGCCGCCTCTGGTATGGCAAGCATGTGCAGAGTAAAACGCCATCCTGAATGCGTTTCGGCCGTAATCTAGGCCTATAAAGCGCTGTGATTACTAAAATGGCAATCAAATGCCGTGTTCCTGGTTGTCCAAATCGGAAAATCCCAGTTTCTGCAGCGATTTTTAAATGGTTAGAGCGCTGTGGATCGCAATTACCGTTTGGCCGAATGTCACAGACGGCGTTCTATTTATGACGAAATGATTGACGCGTTGGTGCCTGGGTGCCGAATTTGCACGTTTTTGACCCTTTTTCGCAGCGAGTTTAAATATAGTACCGATCGTCCAAAAATTATAAAATAAATATAGAGCTGTACATAAAATATCTATATATTGGATTGTCAAACTCTCACGGAGATTAAAAACTTTGTTAATTTCCCTGTCTGGTCACCTTTAAACATTAAATATGCCTGTGAAATTCAGTTTTCTACGACTGCAACACATTTTTCAATTTGCCAATATGCGATAAATTGTAAATGCTTAGAAAAGTGTATTATTATTTAAATTTTAAATTCGGAGTACTTATGGTTTAGCAAAACTGCACTCACATTTCTTCCAAGAGTAACAATATGTATAAATTAAATTGGTAATTTTCTAATTACGCTGTAAAGCTAATTTGTTCCCGGTTGTAGATGAATAGATCCATTGTGAGCTAGAACTGTGTATAACGCTTCACAACTGGGGAATGCATTTTCTGAAGATATACTGGGGCGTTAATTGCTTCTATACTTTGCTGATTTGTGGCAGTATACTGTATAAATGGTGGATAAAAAGTCCTGTCTGATCATTTTTAGAATGCTAACAGGACCAGATATTCGAATTCTGTTCATGGGAGCAAATAGGAAGTGGCTATGGCGCTTTCGAATGACACTAACATTTTTGACCTCGTCTCTAACTTTTAAACCGCTCTAGTTAGAGACAAATTTCCATTTCCATAGTGAAATAGCACATTTAATTCATCACAAAAATGATTTTTCTTTTAGGAGTCTCAGGGAAATGGGAAAATAAATAAATAGTTCAAAATTATAAAAAATATATTAACAGTGTTGTGCACAATTAGCCATCTTCACATTGCAAAATCATGCATACAACCTATTATCTTTAAAATGCAATGATAAACATTTTTTAAAAAATGTGTTTTGCTGAAATGAATTACTACATTGAAAATGAAAATATTATATAAGTTACCGAAGTTTGAGTTTGACTCATTGTTGATCACTGTGTCATGGATGATGATCTGTTTATATTGGCTGCATGGTTGCATATGTGTAGTGCTCAAATTTTATGCTTTGTTGAGTCAGTTGCATTTCATTATTTGGATTTTACTTCCTTCTAAATGACGTGTTGGCCTGTCCTCAAGCCCCAATATGTAATACAACTTCAGATAATTGCAGTTCTTCGTGAAAACTATGCAGTGGTAGACAACGGATTATGGACAAGCTCAGTTTTCCAATTCCACGATTGTATTTTCTTTCCCTGAAAAGATACCCCAATTTTATAAATTTTGTTTAAAAGAACATTGTCTACTGCAGAACCCCACCAAATTTTATCTTCTATCTATGATAAATAGTTATGGATTGGAAATGCTGTGCAAAACATTCGAATTTACATTGTAAAAGTCTTTCCTGTATGCAAACAAGTTTAGTTTCGTGATTTCACTGCAATTCAGTAAGCTTTTAATCAACTTAAGAGCAAAGTTGTTTGCTGAAAACAATTAAAGCACTCGATCTTATAATCATTTAGCCAAAATACAAGTATACGACCTATCCGGAAAGTATTGACCGTCCTTTCAATGTAAAATAAAAAGGTTCTGAAACGTATAGTTAATATTACCACTCTTGATATTAATAACCAAGATGTAATATCGGTAACAATTTTGAAATGTAGTTCCTGAAACTGTCACCACCAATAAAACAAAAATTATCAAACTCTTAATTTTTACTTTTAAATTAATCATATTTTCAAATTTAAAAACCATTAAAAGTCACTTAGCAACAAAATAATATAAACACGTCATAAGGAAACTTTTAAAACAAATACAATTAAGATTTATAACATAGCCCATAAAAACTGGACAACATTGCATCAATCATCCATGAACATCACACGATTAAACAACTCATGACATCAACGTACAGTCCAAAGAAAGCGCAAAAAGTTAATATACATTCACATATATGGGCTTACATAAATATCAAGTACAATTTACAAATGTCCTTATACAGACACAAAAATTCATTTCACAGCATTATCATCTGTAATTTTGTGCACCTAAAAAAAATTCTCCATAAATGTGTTCGGAATTGTTTTAATATTTCAGGCAATATTTATTGTATGCTTCAGTATTTTCATCGGAAATTATTTTACGGTTAACATGAGACTTAAAGGAGAACAGACATGGTTTTGGAGCATACCCTGATAATCGCCTTTTTCAGTAGTTATTGCGTCCCTTATAAG
>JAQIWR010003054.1:0-10097 GCA_034695945.1 Glomeris hexasticha | reverse complement strand
GGGCGTCACCGCGTCCAGTGGCATGACGTCACGTTGGTACCGTGGCCGCCGTTGTTTATGCTCACGGCAAAGGCTCCTCCGTCACAAGGGGGACGGCAATTCAGTGACGTCAATGGATGAGCCAGCCATGAGCCGACGCAACTGCCATTGATTATGATGGATTCACCCCTCCGTCAGTAAACAAACTATGGCGCGAATTTCAAACTGTTCAACATCTGGTTTATGCTACCCGAAATACAAATTGGTAACAATTGTATTACTGGACACTAGCAAAAAAGATACCTTGATGGAAAGGGGACATTTTTTTCTTCTTAGAACGTTAGAACGATTGCAATTAATTTCGCTCATTCAGTTATTACATGGTCATGGGAAACGCGGCGCTTCACCCAACAGACTCTTTGTGTTTGATGTCGGCGGCCATTTTGCTTGCAGTTTTGTCGGTGTTTGCTTTTTGATTGCATGACGTCTCCATTGTTCTTGATGAAAGGGCAAGTTGAAGACAGCGAGAATAAAGACGTAACCTTTAATTTGAGTGAAAGGACCTCGCGATAGGCCAGTGCGCATAATGGCCGACAGGGGGCCAAGCACTTGGGTTCGTTACCTCGATGCTTTTGATGGACGTGCAGCAGGAACAATGGAGGCCAGAAGTAACCCCGACTGTGCCACAAATTGCGCCACCGCCTTTTCAATCCGCAGCTTTCCATCACTGTTTCGCCCGCATATCCGTCCATGGTCCCGCCTAACAAACGACACCAGCGCCCTCTACCTCCATCTCCTCCGCATCAATCTCATTCCCCGCCAGACACAAAAATCCCTATTTCATTCGCGTTGCTTTCAGCACAGTTTTTACAACTTCTCGGTGTAGAAACGTGATTTCTGCACTTTTCAGTTGAATTTGCACCCGGAACCAAGTGAAATATGCGAGTGTGTGGTGGGTGACCTGTTTGTTCAATTCCATTCTGTTCGTTCTTGAACTTTCTTTTTCCTTTTTTCTGTAATTTGGTTTTAAAAAAGTACAACAGGTGCAGTTAAAAACTGAAAGACAAAACAAAAACAAATGTGTGACAACCTTGACGATGTAATAATGAGCGGGGACAGTTGTTACACTGCTTCAAAAATTGCACTACTGTTTGGCTATCACAATGAGTAATTACCGTAACAACTCCAAAAGCTGGAGTTTTAAAAAATGGCTGCCAGGTTTCGAATAACAGCCGGGTTCATTCTGCTCTTGAAGTTGTCAAAACTTGGCCAAAAAACACCCCAAATTTGATACTTCTGGTCCAAAAAGGGTCTGTTTGTCGAAAAAGGTGACACTGATTGAAGGGAACGAGAATAAGGGAGCATCCTTAAATTACGTAATTAAATATTGTGGAATTTTTGTCCTTCTCTGATATACACCTCTGATCTATCAAAGATTTACAATGTATTCTGTTTCAATAAATGGGTGGAATGGTCATTTGGAAGATTCAGGAAATTTGGCAAAAATCAATATACCCATATACTGCGTATACAATACATATTGCAAATTGTTTCTCATTGCTCGACGGGTTTTCAAAATTCTGTTTTTGCATGTAGGAAGCTGTTTTTTTCTATTCTGTGGATCAATTTTTGAAAGGAAATATATTGTAATTACATAAAGTATGCATCCAAGCAAATTTCTGCTTGGTTCAATAAGCATTTTTAATATGAAAGAAAATTCGTCCTCGTATTCTCCGATATCAATCACTTTTTTGCGAGGCACAAGTCATTTTCATTTCCGTTTTTATGAGTCTTCATATAAATTATTCATCACTAAAGTGCAAAGATTGGAAAACATTTTTATTACACATGGAGTTGGTGGATGAGTGCAATGTGGATTTACAACAAGTACGATGGTGGAAACATGTATGGTATAATTTTTGATACTCCATGTAAATCTATCTATATTTTATTGACCGAGACTTGATATTGTGTGACTTCAGTATTCTGGAATCGAGTTTCTTTCTCTTCAGACTATTGATTGCATTTTTTGACCACTTGGTTTGTATATTCAATGAAACGCTTATTAGGTGCATGGTCGAACAATGACACGAGACCAAAGAGAAAACGGTGATTGGTCCATTTGAAAAGTGGTCACACAGTGTATACTGAATGGGGCTTGGATACACAAGATGGGATGCGGGTAACGTTGGCAGGATAATAAGAAAAAAAGGTGGGAAAACAAGATAAAAAGCGGGGAGGTAAGGGCATTAAGCAGGTCCAAATTGTCTTCAACGATAATAAAGAAGAAGAAAGTGCCAGGGGCCGATTGGTGACGTTAACGACGCTCCATACGTGTCTTAATTTGAAACCATTTCCAACTAACGAGCCCTACTTCGTCTCAAAGGCTTCACAACGTTACGTCACTTGTAAATACGCAATCTGCTGCACCTTATTATGTATTCTCTTCATTATCTCTTGCAAACATCAGATTTTAGTCATTTCGCTTCAGCTAAGAAATTCTCTCCGCATGCATAATCAAATATTTTTTCTTAATTTTGTTATAAAGTATTCATAGCAATCTGGATTTCAGTGATTTAGCCTTGATTTAGCTGTGTGTTAATATGGCGAATTGATTGATATATTGACTTGCTGCATGTTGAGAAAGTATATAGGGCTACGTGTTTTCATTTCATGGCATTGTTGCTTTTTGTCTCCAGCTATACTTTGGCAAATGATATTTTCACTTTTGCCTTTGGCATTTTCCCACTTGGCTCTGTTGTTTTTGTGGAAGTCTGAAAAGGGGGGGGGGATAGGGCTGTTTTTGTTTTCTTTAGTTTTGGCAATTTCAGAATGTCACTTGGCACTATGCTGCTTGCTATAGCTGTTGAACTCGTCGGACGAATCATAGGTGCCAAAAGTGGCGTCAAGTGGTGGAAAAGGCGCTAAAATCGATCTCATTTGCATGTGCAATGAAAAAAGAAGAGAAATAATGCAAATATGTGTTTTTTTATTCAAAGCTCGGTTATTTCTTACTTTTCCAGCTGCCCGATCGCATATCTCCAACATATATATTTCCTTCCTTTATGGCACACGTATATCGGAAAGTAATGTACCCCGGTGGCAATCTGCAAACAGGAAATGAAAATGTTTCTGCATAAATAATGTTGAAGTTGCCCGGAAAAAAAATGACGGCCAACAGTAGGCTAATGCAAGCGTGAAAATACTTGCAAATTAAAAATATCTTGAATAACAAATTTGTTGAATACAAACGTGCAGTTCAATGCAGAATTATACAGGGTGTCCCACCAGAAGCGAGTACCTATGGGGGATTTGGAGAATGCAAATTGGCAATCATATATGAATTCGTCTATGATGAATCCAATGATGACATTATCATTGACCTTGAATATTTAGTTCAAGGTTATTGAAATAATTCCTCTCGAACCGTTGCTTTCAAGGAATTAGTTCTAATTTGAAAGTTGGAGAGCATGATGAGTTTCAGAGGTGGCAGAAGTTCCGAAGAGATTCGATGGATGTACGATTTTACAGCAATTTTCTAGTATTGCGCATGGCATGCATCACTGCAATCCATGCAGGACTAAGCAGAGAAGCGAAACCAGTGGGTGGGCTTCACAACTATGCTCACAATTTGTGGATGAAATAAATAGATAAGGTTTTGTAATCACAAATGTATTGTACATATTGCAAAACAACGATTTGTTCACAATGACCAAAGACCATGAGCGCAAGACATTATGTAATGTTTGTTCCTGGGGCCATGCAATATGCCAGATTTTATGTGAGGTGAAAAGTACCACATAATCATTACAATAAAAGGCAATGAAAATTCGTAATATTGATGATTTTAAGCAGCGTATGAGAACTTACCATGTAATTTACCTGTACAGTATATATATATATAATCAGTATTTAGTTATTTTGTCCTAACTATTGCGTTCCTCTCAGAAATGGCTCATTTCAACCGTGCTGAGATGGTATATAGACATGGTTGCGTGCTTTTACTCTGCTGGTGAAAACCAATGTGCTGCCATAAGACTGCATCAACACAGATACCCAAATAGGAGGCAGCCCTCGAGGCATACAATGCAAAGGGTGCTACAGCACTTCCTAAGAACAGGCAGCGTAAACTAGCCTCCACAGCGAAGGGCAACACATATTACAGGTGAAGATAACTGTTCTGATTCTTGCAAGTGCTGCTGCCAATCTGCACATCAGCATTAGAGCGATAGAACAACACACATTAGCAAAAGCTCTGTTCACCGCATCCTCTGCACGAATCACTTCCATTCATATCACATCCACTGCCACCAAAGCCTGCTTCATGGTGATTATGCCAAACGTTTCAATTTCTGTGGATGGATGTTGTACATGCTTGAGGATGACCCAGATTTTTCATAAAAGTGCTGTGGACAGATGAGGCACAATTCACCTGTAATGGCACCATATAAATATCCATAATTAACATTTTTGGAATGATGCTAATCCACACTTTTTGCATGAAACGAGACATCAGCATCAATTCAAAACTAATGTGTGGTGTGGGTTTTACGGGTACACATTAGTCGGGCCTTATTTTTACAATGGCACAGTGACAGGAAATCGTTTTCATACAGAAGTATGTGGTTTCAAGCAGTTGGTTGTCCAGCACACTATGCTCTCGGAGTGTGCAACATTTCCACAAAGATGGATTGGTCGAGGGGGCCTGTGCCTTGGCCGGCAAGATCATCTTACACCGCTAGACTTCTTTCTGTGGGGTTACCTCAAGGACAGAGTGTATGCCACTCCGATAGCAACATTGCAAGAACTGAAGGTCCAAATTGTAGATGCATGCATGGTTGGGCTTCAATAACTGCAGAGCGACTTGCAGATGTTCAACACTCGTTTTTGATTAGGTATCAGTTATGTTATGCAGCTGATGGACATCACTTTGAACATTTCCCATAAAACCACATGATTTGAGAGCGTTCAGATTATTTTTGAGTTCATTAATTGCAATCTTCGCATTTGTTATGAGGAATAAATCTGTGATTACAAAACATTGTTTATTTATATCATCCACACGCATTGTGAGCATAACTGTGAAGCCCACCCATTGGTTTGGCTTCTCTGCTTAGTCCTTCGTGGATTGCAGTGATGCATGCCATGCGCAATACTAGAAAATTGCCGTAAGATCGCACATCCATCGAATCTCTGAATCTCATCGTGCTCTCCAACTCAATGCTCCAACTTTCAAATTGGAATAACCCTTTCAATGCAACGGTTCGACAGTTAGAATTTCTACAACCTTGAAATAAATATTCAATAGTGTCGTCATTGGATTCATCTTACTTGTTAGTCGAGTTCATATATGATTGCCAATTCGCATTCTCCAATAGATCCCTTAATATCTGAAGTGCTCCCTTCTGGCAGGACACCCTGTATAGTCTATGTAGCAAAACTAATTATTGTATATGAAGAAGCTGTATGCTAATGATTTAAATGATTGGGCTTTTATATTCCATGATAAACTGTACGTTACAGTAATTATTTAACATTGCTCGGGTAATTAATTGAAAGGCCTCTGGGCATACTATATTTAATTCATATGTGACTTACATTTCCATGCACAAAATGAAATGTATGATTATGAGAATGAATTTCATGAAGTTACTTTTACTGTTGAAACTCATAATTTGGCTATATATTTAACTTTTCAACAAACTTTTTCCGTGCATATTTGCCAAGTTATCTGAAACGTGCATGCTTATATTTTTCTGGAAACCTATATACCTAGTGCATATAATCGTGTTTAATAAGAAACTTGGAAATGCCACATGGGGATTTTAAGTTTTATGTACATATTCGTAGGTTGTTAGTTGAAATTAATCAAATAAATTAAATGGTGGCGAGGAAAGGCAATTTGTCTTTTACGCACGTTGTTTGCTGTAATTCGGTTTAAAGAAGAGATAAGTGGTGCGTGTAATTGACTGGAAGCTCATTAACGTGATGAATATACCTATGCTAAGTATAGCAATAGACTATATTGTCTGCACATTTGCTTTGTGTGCACATTGAGGAGAAGAATGGACAAATTACGCGGTCAATGTGGCTTTCACTAATGCTATATTTGCATCGCCATGCAAGCAAGAAAACCAATATTACTTGACACGTAACTGCAAATGCTTTCAGCAATTTGTTTTTTACCTCTCATTATTTTAATAATGAAATTCTAACAGTGAATGTCGTTAAAACCGGGTTCGATTGTGCAAGATTTAAGATGTGTAGTTTTATATATGGCCCAGAAATAATTGCATTATCCTTATTCTGTATTACGTTTTTCATATGGAAGAGCTGATGCAAATAAGGGCTTCTTTTCATTGCTTTTTACTCCATAATTACTTTGTGAGGGGGAGCTTATCCGGAATCAAAATGGAAGTATAATAACGACGCTTCAGCTCTATGGTTCGCGCAATGGCTGCGCACCACGTGATCACCGCCATCTGCCGGCATAAGCGGATTGCATTTCAATGGTTATGCAAATGAACGTTGATGTTCATTGTTTATACGCTCATTTCTTCCTCTCCCATCTATATCCTGTTTCCCATATAGTATACCTGCATTTTTACATGTTGCACTTGTTCTGCGCATTCATGCATTTAATAAGTTTAAATTGGTTTTTAAAAATATGCTTAGAAATAAAGGGAAATGTTTACTTGGTGGGAATAATTGATTTTTTTGCAAGCCTTCAATTGTTCTTCAAAATTTGCTTTGCATCGATGGTAAAGGCACAGTTCCGTTTAATAGGAACCTTTCGAAAATTGAATGTTTGGGAATATGAACTTGAACAATGCCATGGTGGTAATTAGTTGGCAGTTATTCCGCGAGGTGCGCTGATACATAAGAAGTTGGAAACCAAAATGGCAGCCAACAGCAACAACTATATACACCATCTAGTAATCTCCTGTTTTTTTGTTCTTTTCATTCACTTCTTTTATTAGAAACAAATTTCTGGTTGTGGTTTTCCGAGGGTGTGACGATTTGCAGACCGCCACCCTCTTTTGCGATCGATCACACCCCCTTCCCCCTGCTTTCGGTACGCTGGGCGTGACGTCACAATAAGCTTATTTTGCTTCAGTCTGTATCCTGAAAAAGGTCTTGGGTCCTGTTTCGTTTCTAATGCACTTCCTGCCAGTCATCCAATTTTTTGCTCGGAAATTTTACTTCCGGCACGAATCTAGATGGACCCAGTGGCGCTTCCGGCGCCGCCAGGGGGCGCAACGCCAGCTAAAGCTTCCATTATGAGAGAAAACATGAGGATATAGATAGCTATAGATAGCTAAGACAGTTGCCAAATATCTTAAAGTGTTCCTGCACTCGTTATTGATGGTTTATTAGTTTCCCAGGAAATTCTCTATACTGTATATAGTACGCCTACTACATTGGATTTACTAAGTGTTGCAGACATGTGCTCTATAATTCCTCGTTTTGTAAGGAATTTGGGGCAATTTATACTGCCATATAATTCCGGCACAGTTACTTTCAAAAGGACACTGATATTTCAATAATAATTAGGAGTTTTCAAACTAAATTATACTGTTATACTGTCTACTATAAAGGGGCCCTAATAAGTTTAGTGTTGTGGAAAGTTACACTACAGTCGGTCCACAAAGTATAGAATAGTGCATGTTTTGGTTGACACGTTCAATTGTTGCTTTAATTTACCGTGAAACACCATTGATATTTTGTCAATAATATTATCATTCATTAGCATAATGTACAAGGTATCTTCTGTAAAAAGTTCAAATCGGTCTGATGATCTATATGTTTACAAATAATTACTGAATGAAAGTGAGTTGTCCATAAAGTTTAGAATAATCACATCCTTGTCCGCAAAGTTTAGAATAATGCCTTTAATATTTTATGCAGTCACCACGCTAACGAATTACAGCTATTACAGCTATTACATACTATTAACTAACACTTCACAACATTATTTTGATATCTTTGACCACATCCTTTTGATAGCTTTGATCAATTCCAGCTTGTTGTGTGGCCGCAGCTTTTGAACATTTTTTAAAGTAGATTCCATAAATTCTCAATTGGATTGAGGTCCTGTGAGTTTGGGGCCTAATCAAGAACATCTAATTGATGTTGTTTCATCCACACTTTGGTAAGTTTAGCGGTATGGCATGGTGCTAGGTCTTGTTGGAATGTCATGAGATCAAACTCGACATGAGACCAAACTACAAAAGAAGAAACGCCACCGATGGGCTCAAAAGTACAAGGCATTTGAACAGGCAGATTGGGAAAATGTTGTCTTCAGCGATGAAGCAATGTTTGTATTCATGAAGGAAGCGGGAAAAGTTTGGAGGCAGAGATATTTATAAGACAGATCTCCCCAGCTGCATAGCAAGAACTGTGAAATTCCCTCAAAAAGTGATGGTCTGGGGCTGTTTTTCTCACAGGGGTGTTTGTAAGCTCTGCGTGATAAACGGAACAATGAATGCAGAGGTTTACGTTAACATTTTTGAGCACTTCCTAGTCCCAACCATTGAAGATAAGTTTAGAGATGATCTCATATGACATTCCAACAAGACCTTGCACCATGCCATACCGCTAAACTTACAAAAGTGTGGATGCAACAACATCAATTAGATGTTTTTGATTGGGATCCAAACTCACTGGACTACAATCCACTTGAGAATTTATGGAATCTACTTAAGAAAAATGTTCAAAAGCTGCGGCCACACAACAACTTGGAATTGATCAATGTCATAAAAAGGATGTGGTCAGAGATATCAAATGAATGCTGTGAAATGTTAGTAATAGTATGTGTAAAAGAATACAAGCAGTAATTTGTTAGCGTGGTGACTGCACAAAATATTAAAGGCATTATTCTAAACTTTGCGGACAAGAATGTGATTATTCTAAACTTTATGGACAACTCACATTCATTCAGTAATTATTTGTAAACACATAGATCATCAGACCGATTTGAACTTTTTACAGAAGATACCTTATACATTATGCTAATGAATGATAACATTATTTGACAAAATATCAATGGTGTTTCCTGGTAAATTGAAGCAACAATTAAACATGCTAACCAAAACATGCATTATTCTATACTTTGTGGACCGACTGTACTTTTGATGAGGTTTTTGTCAAAATCTAAATTCACCAAAAATACCCTGTCTGTTCTCCTTTAATTATGTCACGTAATACATAATTTAAATTATAAAATGATGTTTATAATTAAAACCAAATTAATTTGATATTAAAATTGAAATTATTTTAATAAAATTGAGTTTATTTTGATATACAATTAGAATGATTTTGAAATAAAATTGCAATGAATTTGAAATGAAAATTGAGATTATTTTGATATTAAAACAAACTTATTATGGTGGGAACAATGAGCTGTATTGGTAGGAATTAATATTCGGAGATTTTTAGAATTTCTCAAACGTATTGGGATTTTTTGTAACATTTTAGAAAACTTGTATGTCTTTTGTACATTTGGAAATCCAGGTATTTTAGCAATTTTCCAAACATTTTAGGAATTGTTGGGATTTTAAGAATTTGTTTAGAATTTTAAGATTTTTAGGAACTTTAGATTCTGTTAACATTTGGGAATTGTTAATATTTTACCAGTTTTAGGAGTTTTGGTAACATTTTAACAAATTTTTATTTTTTTTTAAATTTATATAATTCAGATTTGATAAAAATATCAAGAATAAAAGGTGTTTTAATCTTGTTTATCAGCCATTACCAGTGTTTCTGTTAATAGGCAGGAAAACGAAATGTAGCCATTCAAAAACTGCATGTATAGTCGAACTTAGTCATAGTTGGCAGGAATAATTCGAATAGTTGGAATATAGGGGAGCCTTTTTGCTTGGAAATGTATCTCTACGCTCCATAGAATTTGCTAGGGCGTTCTCAAATTCAACCGGTTTTTTTCCAGAATAGGAACGCTTTTTCTTGGTACATTAAAGGGACAGTGAAGTCACCAAAAAAGTTTTAATATGTTATTCAGAGTGATAAACTATAGAGAATGGATATTTGGTATGTTAACCAATTCGCAATGGTTAACGAGTTATTAATTAAATTCGAAAAAGGTATGCTGACAGCAAATT
>JAQIWR010003053.1:0-10100 GCA_034695945.1 Glomeris hexasticha | reverse complement strand
ACAATTTTGGAATTAACTTTTGCATTCAAAAAACGTATTTTAATTTATAACTCGGAAAGTACTTAAGCGATCGTAATCAAACTTAACCCTAGCAGTACCATGGGGTCATTTTGACCCCAAATTGAAATTCAATCATGTTATTTGTAATAAAATATACATTTTAAAATTCTGAAAAAATTGACATCGCATCTTTCACTATATATTCTTCAAATATGTATTTGTGGAATGATATTCAATTTGTAGTTTTTGCAAAAGTAGAAAAAACAACACCTAATACCGGTGGGGTCAATTTGACCCCAGCTTGCAATATATGCTTCGTCATTACGATAAAACAATTATTAAATAATTATTGTAACTGCACCACCAATCATGCAATTATCTCACATTACTGATAAAAATACATAAATTGTAGTTTAGGTGGCACTGTAATTACTGACTCTTGAACACAACATACCAGTTGATATAGTAATGACTTTCAAGTTTATTTTGTTCTGATTGAAATAATTGTGTTAGCAATGGTAAAGAGAACTGTATGCAATGCAAGTAATCAACAATAATTATTACCTTCATCTTACTAGAAGAATATTAACACAGCAAAGGTGATATAAAACAATATCTGACAATTCAAAGCACCATAATAGTTTCCAGAATACAAGAACAGCTATTGGGGTCAAATTGACCCCAGTGGCACTTAGTGTGCAGTAGAAATTGCGGTATTGCCAGGGTTAAACTAGACGTTAGACATATCAAATACTTGCAACTATCGCATGAATTTTGAGATTTTTTGAAACCTTGTTTTAGTGCTAGATCGTTTGGTGCATAATGCCCTGTGGCTCATTCATCCCCGGTCTCCCATATTAGGTATAAATTTTTTATTGCTTCGCTATGATTTATTTCAGATAGATTTACAGAAGACTTGAATAGGAAATAGGAAATATGAGAACTTCACAAACGTTTGCAAAGGTGGCAAGTGCAGGTGGAATTAGACGTTTTTAGGCATCCGCTTACAATCACCTGCACATACAAGTTGCAGCAACCATGCACTTGAGGGCTTTGTCACCTCAGGGCACGTAGGCCTATTTCCGGTCAATATTCCCGCCAAAAATAAAAACGACTTTATGCAGCGCCCCCTCATCAGCATCACAAAAGCTGCTCAGTATATTTTTGCGGAAGGATTGAAAACTGGAATGAAGAGAAGGTAGGGGGCAAAGACCGGTCACAGGTTAGGCGAATTTTTTGTCTTGCTCAGCCTGAAACAATGTCCACACCAATCGACAAAACAGCCATGAATCATCGTCAACTGTATACTTTTCGTCCATTCTCTCGCGCCCCACCCACCTTCTTGGTATATTTCGGGACTGTGACGTCACGTAAGGCGCCTTCTCACTATACTATCTCATCACATTGACAAGTTTCCAAAAAGGAGTAGAGGATGAAAAAACAACTGGCTACTGAATGGCTTCCAGTAAAAACATTTCGGCTTTCTTCTAAGATTCAATGAGGCAATTTCAATAAATAATTTCACCAAATACTCACTCTCCATCTCTGAGCTGAATTTGGGATCAGATAGCTTGAATAATTTAGTAAATTTCCTAAAATCGTATGTGTGGTCAGCCAGTTATATATACCTGCACAAAAAATAACATTCCCCCCATGAAGGTCTTGGTTTAGATTGAGATGATCATTCTGGTCATTTATTCTAAAAGGAAATTCTAGTTAAGAATTCGTTATTTACATCGATTGCCACCAGGTGGTCCTGTTATCATGAGAATGCAGCTTGCAATAGCATCTGTTTAGAATCAGCATCAGGACCAGATCCCAACATTAAACGTAATTATACACTGAAACCTGTCAGTGGTGAATTTTGCAAGTGCATTCAGTGTAATTATTAGCTTATATAGGCAAAGAAAGCAAACTTTCTGCATAGTGGAGTCAATCAAACGTCCTTGTGACGACACAAACATAAAAGATGGCGTCTATAGTGTCTGCAATCGAGGCATGTGATTATGATGCGATAATAGGCGCTTATCGCGATTAGGCGTGAAAAGGAACATTTGAGGGAACAACAACATGGCCGCCGTGTGACGTCACATCCAAGACGCAAAACTTGCGAAAATGTGTCAAAATTTTCGGGTAAGCAATTAGCGAACCGAAAATGAGAAAAACATGAAAAGGCTCAAATTTTGAGCGGGAAAAAAATGGGGAAACATAAGTAAAAAAAAGCGCCATCTTGCCGCCGTTTCGACAAATAAAAAGCCACAAAACTTGAAATACGAACGGGTGTCGCAACGCCATTTTCCGCATACCGGTAACTCAATTATTATTGGGAAAAAACGCAAGTGAAAATGCGCAAAATGGCGGGTAAATCTGTGTTGGGGTACAAAAAAAACATACCAACGAGAAAAATCAATGATAAGAAAAGAAGGAAGACGAATGACGCTACAGAAAGGTACATTTTATTTTCAAGTTTAGAGACGAGGGGGAAAAGTGGAAACAACAGTAGCAAATTCTTCTTTTGTCTTGTTTAGTAGTTTGCATTCAAATACGAAAAATGCAAAGCATTTTATGCGGTAATAAGTTGTATAAAATAGGAAACAAAGTAAAATGAATGTGGGCTTTCCTGCACAGCTTGATTTCAGTTTTCCAATTTTCCAAAGTAAGCCAGTAAATTATTCTGCAATGCTTGAAAATGTCGAAGTTGTACTAATTAGAATGACCCTGAAGGTATATGGCTCATGGGCTATGGCGCACTTTATATAGATATCACATCACATTAACTGTCCCTGCTAATTATCCAAGATATTTTCATAAATAGCAGACTTCTGAACATCCTGTGTAATAAATACGGGAGAACGGAACTAAATGCTACATGAAGCAACAAGTTTTAAGCAACTTTATATAAATTAAAAAAAAATAATAACCAACAAATATTGAACATGCGTAATAGTCAATGATCCGAATGTTTAAATCTAAGGAAACTAATGAATCATTCAACTCACTGATTATATATACATACGTGTTTATTAATTGTTCACATTAATTAATTGACCTTTTTCAGTAGCACCACCTTTTTCCAATATGGAGGCCTTATAGTTGGGATAAAACAGCAATCTGAGTCATGTTTAATCGTTATTACAGCTAGCCAATGGCTTGCTTACTGAAATAACTCATTGTCTATCACATTTTTATATGATATCGGTAATATATGAATGCATCCATATCAAATTCCTTGTCTTTTAGGTAAATTAGGTTTGAGAAAAATGCAGTAAGGGGGTAGGGGAGGAGTCTTACAAAATCTCTGTGGAAATTAGTAAAAAGTTATTAGCAATTAAAGTTTAAAGTTTTTCAAATAATATATATGTCGGCCACCATAGGCGAACCTTCTAATTTAATGATCCCGTCTAACGTTGACTAATTTCAAGAGAGATTTTGTTGCAACATGCACTTGGTTTATTCACGGTTTTTCACCATCCTCAATGGAAGCAAGGATTCATTATGGAAGAGACGACACGAAAAACAGGAGGTAGGTGGCAGCACTGGGATTGGTGTCAAAATAGCTCGCATGCATTCATATAGAAAGTGCATGTGTCAACCCTAGATTCTGAGTATTCTCGCTTCAGTGCATCTATAGCCACTCATATTATCATATCGATCAAGACGAAAAAAGAGCCCAACACACCATTGGTCACTATATATAAGATCGTTAGCGCTCCTAGCGACGAAATGTGGAAGACGAATCTCCCATTTGCTGTTCTCATACGGCATGATAATTTATATTAGTGTACTTCCAAAATAAATGTTTATATAGCAAAATTGAGCTCTATTAAATGAATCCACAGGTAATTTCGCAGCTACATCTGGTATCACAAATGCGAAACATGCTTTGCAAACGTGTGGATTACTATACAGAGTGTTGTATTTAGGTGCCATTCAAAGTGAAAATATAATAATAAAAGCAAATCAAAAAATTTCACGTTTCGTTGATGAAAAAGTGGCACCAACACATGGGTCTGTCCATTAATCGCGAAAAGGGAAGAAATAAAAAAGGTCCACGTCAAGATTACGAAAAAGTTGAACCATGTAAAGAAAGAAGAGGTGAAGGCCACAGCATGTCCTCAAAGTACAAGGCTGAAATAGTGCACGTCAATTTTTTTTCAATTCTCAAAATGTCACGATCGAGTTTTAGACGGCCAAAGATGAAATAAAAAACGTTTCATTGTCAAACTAGTTTGATTTTCCAAATAAATAAAACCAGCAGCAGAAAAGTACAATTTCCCTAATCCGCACCCAAAAATTTCTTTGAAGAATTCCGCATTTCCGAAAAATACATTATACTACAAGGTTTGTTTCTAATCATTATTATGGAGAAATAGGCAACATCGGAATTTATTACGATGCTTTTAGATATAATTAATTGCTTGTCATATTTGCATTTGTAAAAAAGTTAAAGTAAATTGTGCATAAAATGACTTTTAATATATAACTTAACACGTATTTTCGTATGACATTTCTACCAATTTATACCGGAATTCACTTTTTTCAAGCAACATTTCATGTTGGAAGTTGCAGTTCAATGAGCAAATGGCAAAACGTTTGAAATATTAATTTCATTTTCAAGTCGGCCCACTTATCCCTTTAGCACTTGTATCCTACTTAATAAGTTCGTATAAAAGTTGTAACAGTATACAGTTTCACGTATTTGGTTACTCTATAGATACATATTTAAAATTGCGCAAACTTTTATCCCTACGCACTGACAACTTCGGATAAACCAAATTTCCAGAAAAATCTCGTCCTCCATAAATAATTCGTGCATATCGTACTAATGAGCATTTAAATAACTAATTAAGCATCACTAATACATATACATACGTATATCGTACAGAAATAAACACCATCTATTAATATTGTAACAACTTCACATGCTCAGACCAATGCACAGACACAATTGAATTGCCTTATAAATTTTCCAAAATTAATTCAACTCATTTTGATGCACAAAAACTTTTTTGAAAAATGCACATTAAAATGCCTAAACATACTCTCATGACTGTCTGCTTACAGAAGGAATTAAATTGCATACTTGTAAAGAAGTCTCATTATCAAGGCTATGCACCCAAACAAATGATCGCCACCAGAGGGCGTCGCAAAATAAAACATCTACTTTGGCAGAAATAAAAGCTCAGGTCAAATAACTTTCAGTTTCAAATGATAAATTGGTGTCACATTACTGTCACATTAGTAAATTGACATTTCGCTAAAATTAGTGTATATTGACTAGAATTGTGAATTTAGCTAACAATTGTTAAATATCACTGCGATAAACTTGTTCTATTTGTTCATATATTTTTGTAAAATTCATTTTTGGAAGTTCCAATCTAAGCTATTATTCACACACATGGCTTGTAACATGGTAATTAACTCATTTGACCAAAATAAAGAATCAGTATATTTTTACAGTACTCACGTGGCACGCAGCATCCAATCACAGTTATAGGTACATATATTGAATATCACCCCACCTGGTGGTAGAACAAAAAAAAAACACTATTAGTAGAAAACAAAACAAAACAATATACAGTGCAAGGTTGCCTTAAATTTGGTGACACTATATCTTCAAGCAGAATTAAGATGATCAGTGAAAAATGACATTCACAATGCAATTACATAATATGTACACACAAGTTATTTTTATCAAAAAGTTACATCGTATAATATATGTAATTATTATCATTATTTTTTTTTAATTTGCAGAATATCGAACACTGTTGAGTATTTCCCAAGAACAGGTGCATGCTCTACCGAGTATAACAAAGTGGAGTGAGCACTGGTTCATTGTTGCCACAGTGCTAAGCTGCCCTAACAGAAATTTGTAAAGCTGTGGCAGGCCTGCCGCAGAATGCAGTAAGGCTGCCCGTGAAACATCCACAGCTTTATGAAATTCTGCAGCATGCCTGCTGCAGACATGCAATAGAGAAATGCATGCTGCAGACATGTGGCATGCATGCAATTACAAATTTATTGCAGGTATGCAGTGCACAGTCATGCATGCATCAACCTTCAGTTTAAGTATGCAGCAGGCATACATGCAGCATGCCTGCTGCATACAAAAATTTCTGGAAGCTCCCATAGAAATGTATATAAGCTGTCGCAGGCCTGCCGCAAAATGCAGTAAGGCTGCAGGTGAAACATCCACAGCTTTAGGAAAGTCTGCAGCAGGTCTGCTGCATATAAAAATTTCTGTTAGGGTGTGTACCTGCAGATGGCAAACTTCACACATGCTTGCATATACTTTAAAGATTTTTGCAGGCTGTCTCAAATCTGCAATCTGCATGCCTCTGGTTTGCCATTTTTTCACGAGAAAACTATATATGCATACTGACGACTTATAAGTTTCCTACTGTGAAGTTTACAGACATAACAGGTGCTATATTGCATTGCATGTTAAATCCAAATGCATTCTGAAGCAGGAAAAAATGTGATTCATGTGTTCCGTTTCCGCTCCGAAATGCCCAGGCAGTGTAATTAATAAAAAAGAAATCATAAAATAGGTAGCGTGATTTCTGAAACACCCTGTTCTGGCGAGACTGTGACAGCAAAAGCCAAATGAACCACTGCATAAAATGTACCTCACCAATAATCCAACCGCCCATGTAACACCAGCAGCCAGGCACTTAAAAGGGGGCACTGCCATTGGCTGCTAACCACGCCTACGACTCCACCCCCATCACGAGTCTCCCTCCCAAACACCCACCCACCTCAACTGCAACCTAGCTGGCCTCGTTCTTCTGCTCAACATTTTGCAGTGTGGCTCTTTTGGTGGTGCACAGTCAGACTTTGCTTGGCCTCACACAGGACTACAACATACATTTTGGCCCCAAAGCATCCGAAGACAACACTGAGGATTGCTGCTTGATTACGAGCAATTTAAAACCTGTGCACCGGTGTCCTGGCTGGGGTCCTGTCTGGGGTCATGGCCAGGAACAAGGACAAGGGGTGATGAAGCCTTGGGACCGAACCCAGCTGCTCGCTAACATGGCAGGGTTTCGATCCCGACACCCACCCCATGGATCGAGCACCCCATGGAGGAGGAGGGCTAAGAAATAGGCCTAAGTGGTGCACGATGTTGTGGACGTTGTTGTTGATGATGCACTTGGAGCTGGTGCCATGCCCGTGATGACCTCAGCCGAAAACGGCCCACCAGCCGGGGTACAAGCCGGGGTCCAGGTGCAAGGGTCCTCCAGTAACCATGAAACACCGAGCCTGTGTGCAGGCTGTGCTGCCAAGATAGTTGACAGGTACTACTTGCTGGCCGTTGACCGCCAATGGCATGTCCAGTGCCTCAAGTGCTGCGAGTGCAAGTTGAGGCTAGACTCAGAACTCACTTGTTTCGCAAGGGACGGAAACATTTACTGCAAGGAGGACTACTACAGGTATTTTAAAATTGCATTATACAAAACATTGTCACAGCTGGTCTATAGTTATATATTTGTGCAACGAAAATTGTTTTCATTAAATTATTATTTGTGACAGGAGTATATAATGGGCGTTTGACATCTCTGAAATATTAATCAGCTCAATGTACAATTTAGATATTATTTAATAATAAATAAATACAAATAAGTTATTGGATTCAGGGATGGGATTAGTCTTAATGTGACTTACATGCAGCAACCATGGTTGGCATCGGTTGGCATGGCACATGTGGTGGATTTTATATGCACAAGTGAATCAATTCATTCATACACCCAGTTTTCCAATATGTTTGTAACCTGCAACATGAATCCCTTATTGCTAAAATAATTATAGTGTTCAAAAACAATTTTGATGTACACTTTTTTTCAAATTAGCTGTCAGTTTGTCAATCATTCTCTTTTCAAATTTGGAAATTAATGTTTACCTATATAGAACATCAGTTTACAACAAAAAGTGGTAATGAAAGATCATGGGACGTAAATTGAGATGACGTATGGCGAAAGGATTTATAACGAGGGATGACAGTAAGCAACTGTGAAATTTTTCAGGTATTCAATCAAGAAGTTGAAGTACCACATGATCCTGTCACTATAATAAATTGGGGTGCAATTGTATACCGGCCGTTTACAATAGTTTGGGTGCTCACTCTGTCAACAAAGAAGTTTGGATAATACATCCCCTTTTTACAACAGTCATAACATGCAGCAGAACTTTTTTTCCTAAATGCATGTGATATGGTACATTTTTGAACATGTTGGCCAATTCTTTGCAGAAATGCAACAATTATTAAGTATAAAAGTTCTGGATATATATGTTACAGGGAAAGTGCGAAATCAGGGAATTTGAGAAATTTTCCAGTAAAAACGCCGATTACGATAAAACTAGCCATTTTTCCACAAAAACACCGTCAACATAAATTGACCGGAGGGTGCAAATACGTAAGTCAAACAAGTTTTGGTTACGCTGGGATGGTTAGGTTAGTTTAGATTGGGTTAGGTTAGGTTAGGTTATGTTTTTTAGTTAACAAACGTAACCTAATTATCTTTAGCTAACGAAAAGTAGTTCATAACATGTATTTCGACCTTCCAAACAGTTTATGTTGACGGTGTCTTTGTGGAAAAACGGCTAGTTTTATCGTAATCGGAGTTTTTACAGGAAAATTTCTCAAATTCCCTGATTTCTCACTTGCCCTGTAACATATACATTGACTGCGCAGTCAACAAAGTTTTGCAAAATCTTGGAATAAACAGATTTACAATAAACGTAAATATTTTATGAAAAGCTTTTGCGATCTTATCAACAGCGCTCTTGTCCTTGGGACCTTGATTGGTTGTTTGGTTGAAAGCCATGCTCCGTTTGTGTACATCTGGCTAGGACATACCAATCAATATCGCCAATCTTTCCCATATCGCATTCCCTTTTATGAAGCCAACTGGCTTGAGCATGACTGCTGTTTGAGCTTGGGTTTGAGTATCCATATTCCTTTCATACCCTCAACCCACAGCTCTCGAATAGAGGGTCATTTAGTGGTCATCAATGAGGCGACTTTTCACAACATCCAACAATACTATACATGCATTTCTGTACCACACTATAGTGCATACATACATATACGTATGCCTGTTGTGCTGGACTGTCTATACCGTCATTGCAATGATTCAAACTTATCCTCAATGTCCAACTGGAAATGGATTTTTGTTATGGAAGATGGAAGTCCGATAACATACGGTGTCCATTCAAACAAGACGCATAAAGAAGTTGGATTCCTAAATCGAAAATCTCAGTAAAAAAAGAAAAGAAAACAGGGTTGCATGCCATGGACGAAATAGAATATCGATAAGACAAACTTGCAGCAAAATTTTAAATCTTCATTTTTGAAATTTTAATTTTTGTGCAAACTACGGGCCTATAAATATAAGTTCAACTGAACAATATACATTGACGACATTGTCATTTGGTCTCCAGCTTGTCAAATAGATACTTTAACTAACCTTGTATCGTCAATAGCTGCATGGTAATAGAATTTAATCATTTAGTGAAAAGAGTGGATTGTAGTGATAACTTTATATAAGGTGTATGTGTTCGATGATATGTCAGCAACTTTAAAATCAATATTTTTTCCTTGGTATAATACAGTATCAGCAGTATGAGTACCGAATTCCTTTTTCAATTTGGTAAACTTATTCGAATTTTTGGCTTCCCATGTGCAGGAGACATTCTATTACTCATAGGGTACAACTGTTATTGCTATATGTATTATAGGACCATTATACTTGTCCTATAATGCAGTACAGTATTGTAGGACCGGTTAACTGGTCCTACAATACTTTAACCATAGGGGTTAGATTCCATAATTTTAATGGATGTGGTCGAGCAGCGGTTGGTAATACCAAGATATTACGGAATCTGAGACTTTCATATGAAGACCACTTTTGGTAGTTCACGGGTGTTAAATTCTGTTTGACGTTTCCAGAACTTTTTGGACCCCCTTGTGTCGTCTTAGTCGTCGGACTTAAGGGCATGTGGAACCCCTTTGGCTGCGACTCTTTCTGCCAATAGGGGGCGCTGTTTTTTCAATGTTATCCTATGGAACAGTTTCACACCATGTTTTGTGGTTTAAAATA
>JAQIWR010003052.1:0-10101 GCA_034695945.1 Glomeris hexasticha | reverse complement strand
GCTGACTGCTAGAACCGGCTAGATCAATAGGGATCATGCTCATGCAGCGCCATCTCGCCTGCGCACGGTCCCTATGAATAACAGCAAACATAATAAACGCGAAATGAAAGAAATGTAAGTAGCGCAAAATTGCTAAGTGCGACATGATTAAGCGTGAACTTTCGCATTTAGCACGGCGATCCGTATGACAGGTAAACCTCATTGTGCACTCTTTTCTGCTAGCAAGTTTCTGTAAATGGTGTAAACTATTAAAACTAGTCATTTCATTTTCAATGGAAATATATTACAAAATGTTAATATATTTTATGTATTAGAAACTTGTTTAATTTATAAGTAACTTAATGGGGAACTGACAGGATTTCAAAAATATTTGGCACACGTTATCAGGTATGCTAATTGAAATTTCAGAAACAATTTGAGCCCGGTTAGTTGAGCGATTGCAGAGATATAACCGTTAGTTATCTCCTATACTTTGAACATTACAGTTCCACAGAAGTTCCACACTCTGTCACGTTCTGTCAATCATCCTTGCAAATTCGAATGGGAGGTGTGGCTTGGGTGTGGCTATTTTGCATAATTTCGCCGCACTTCTGTTGCTACTATTAACTTTTTTTACTAATTTTGACAAAACTTTTGTTAGCATCAATGGTTTTTTTTTCGTATCAGTAACTGGGAACATTTTCAGGGTATGCTCCGAGACCGTGTCAGTTCTCCTTTAAAAAAAGTTTCCTTTATAAAGGTCCATAATACGTATCTAGTATAAAAGGGACGTCACTTTCCATATTCTACCCCCTTACTCCTTATCACCATTGGTCACAATTGCCCGACTAAACCTCCCCCTAAACCTAGTGACGTCATTTGGGAACGTTCCCTAATAGGCGACTTTCATGACTTACTGCGCATGCGTCGACTCGCGCATTGCATTGTGGTCGTAGTAGTATCAGCGACGCAATTACCTATAGAACGATCATTGTCAGCTACGTTAAGTATTTATTTTCTGACGTAAATAACCGATTTTTGTCGTTTCTTTTACTGTTGATTGCAGATCGTACATAGTGCATGTGTTTTCAGTCATCTTTCACCAGTTTTGGAGGGGGAAAGTATTAATATTCCGTTTCTTGCGGCCTTCGTACCCGTCGTTGTATTTGACCTCATTCTTGGCACCGAGCCAACAACTACGATCGGCTACATATATCGATGGGTGTGAAGGCCGCAAGAACCGGAATATTATACTTTCCCCCTCCAAAACTGGTGAATGATGACTGAAAACACATGCACTATGTACGATCTGCAATCAACAGTAAAAGAAACGACAAAAATCGGTTAGTTATGTCAAAATAAATACTTAACGTAGCTGACAGCGATCGTTCTATGGGTAATTGCGTCGCTTATACTACTACGACCACAATGCAATGCGCGAGTCGACGCATGTGCAGTAAGTCGTGAAAGTCGCCTATTGGTTATTAGTTAGTATAACCACTAATCTACTTTAAAAAAAATAATCTCGATTTTTGTAATTACGTGGTTAATTAGAAATAAAAGCGTCGTTCCGCGTTTGTGACGTATAAGGGAGCGGCGGCCAATGAAACGCCAATCGAACGCCAATGGAACGCTGCGTGACGTCATTTTGTGGTCAAAATTTCGTTGGGGCGACTAAAACTTTGCGATTTAACATCGCTGTAGCTAAATTTTTGTTAAAAAAATGAATGCTTCTATTAGATTCCTTGACATTAAATGAATAGACAGTGAAAGATTCAAGCCAGGCATGAAAAAGCTTTCTGTTCTCCTTTAAACAAATCCAGTACATTATTTACATACTTAAAAAATATTAGTAAGATTCGTCTAATAAATCTATTAATTAGGGTCGCTAGATCAAATTCCATATTTGTGTTGTGATAAAAGCGAAAAGTTTTGGCATATTTTTTTCATGTTTAAAATTAGTTTTTCTGTGCATTTAATTGATCAAAAAACAGGTAAAATAATTTGTAAAGGGTGAATTATTTTTAAGTAAAAAGCTTCAGGTTATAAATGAGGAAAAACAAACAGATAAATGCTGAAAATAACGTAATTTCAAAAACGTTTATTACTGTATATGTTTGATAGGTGTACACCTATTCTTTATAAATGTACTATAATATATATCCAACATATTTATGTTCCAAACCTATATGTAAACCAATATGTTCTCAGCTTGAGTTCAGCCACTGCAGTCGATATTTAAATAAAATTGTAAAGAAATTCTTGCACATATCCTGCTTTTCAAGTTGCATTATTATATATTTATTAGGTTCAAGCATTGAATATACTTACAATTCAAAATATTTACTGTTTATCAAAAGTCTGATTACATGAAAATAATATGTATAGGAATGACTATAATTCTGAGGTTTTTACCGAATATGTAAGGTGAGTGTAATCAGAAAATCATTTCTCACATGACATACGTATATTACCTACAAGGTCATTGTAATTCCATCACTAAGGTGCTAACTCCAAATGTTTATAAACAGCTGAAATTATAGCACCCTAGTTCCATTTGGAAAGGTGTATATAGCATAATAAAGTTAATATAATGTCACATTTTGTAATCCTTAAATATGCACATAATGAGATACAGTAAAACCCGTCTATGGTGGAAATCTGTGTATGCTGGAAATTTTTACTTTTTTTTTGACCATTGACAGCATGCTCAATGTTTTATTTAAAAAACCTCTCATTGCTGGGAAAACCAGTTTATGGTTGACAGCTTATCAGGTCCCATGAGATTCCACTATAGACAGGTTTTACTGTATTTTTATTACAAGAAATAAGAAAAATTACGAATTTGCTAAAATGATAGCTGGTAGCTGCATCCTGTCTGACATTGTACAATAATAAATCTATATAGCAACATTATCATTGTCAGTTATATTGTTAGTTGTTTATATTATATAAATAGTAAAAAGTATGTCAATTTGTCATTGTTGATGGAAGGTATTCTTTCTTTGGTAAATGTGTAAATTTTGTAAGTTTCACTATACTATAGTATTACCAAATAATATTTATCTATTAGCAAGTAGAAAGACTGTAAAAACTTTATTGTAATTTACAAAATAAGTTTGTGGTGTAAATCACTAACGATGCTGTTATCAGGCAGGGAAGCTGTTACATTGTGCAACTCAGTACTTCGGGTCTTTCCAAACAAAAATCCATTTAAATTTGGTAGTTATAACTGCATAATAGGTTATCAAATAATATTAATGTTACTAAATAGATGAAGTGTTACAACTTTCCAATTGTGACTAGGTTACTATACCTTCAAAGTCTTAAAACATAGAAATTGTATGAATTGAAATACTGTATCGCCTCGATTACCAGCCCCCCCTTGTTTATGCGCTTCCCTTGATTTAACGCCCTACCTTCAGAGTGACACATTCTTTAGAGCGTCCCCTGATTTGCCGCCTCATATGTTTCCAGGCCAAATTTTAGCTGCTTTCATATGTTGACCTTGCTTTCGCTTACCGGCCTCTTCATTGCCCACCCCTTTCTAAGGACGGAGACAAATTTGCAGTAGCAGTTTACCAAGGGAAACATTTTGTTTGTCATATTCCTCGTAGAAAATCTAAAGTTTTAAGTTTCTTCCTGAACATGAAGTGTCATAATTTGTACTGACAGGAAAGCATCGCTGCTAGCATTGGATTTGAAATCCCATGTATTTACAAATTTGCATGCAAAAATCCCAGTGACATTGCTACGCTGGAAAAACTACTGCATTACGTTAGCAATTCCCCTCAGTTTATTAACCACTTTCCTCAATTACATGCTTCCCTTGAGTAAGCGCCCAGAAAATAAGATCACGAAATAATTAGCCACCGAGGCTGCTAAACCAGGCAATATGTTAATTAATGTGTTGATATCATTTTCAATTTACTTGGATTTCACTTAATTCCCATTCACCCAAAGCACCAGAATTGTATATACCTTTAAGCTTATCCAAACTATACATATCACCATTAAACAAGGCATTTAATTAACTCACCATATAAGATCATGATTACACAGCTTAAAATTTCTTTCTTAAATCTGACTAAACATTTGAAGTAGTAGTTAATGAAATTCTTTTGATATGTTGCAGCCTAACGAAAATCTTTCAACAACAATGTTCGCGTTAGTTGAGTTCTCAGACGAGAATGGAGCAATGGACATTATTGACACAAGACAGATAAGAAACTTTAAAATAGAGACGGCGCAGCGTAATGTTTCAGTCATAGTAGAGTGGGATGTCAAACAAACAAAACATGGGAAGTCATTTAAAAAGTCGTGTTGTGCAACCATAATCCAAATTGGACCCAACCGAGAAGATTTAGTCAATACAATGAAAGATCTTGAACGTAGTGAAGAAATTGGTAAACACATTACGTTTTTGTGTTCTAAGAACCTGAGTTCTCCAAAGCAACTGATGAGAAAGCGACTGATATCCATAAAATTAAGGCAATCATTAGAACAAAAACATGCTGACAAGGTTCATTATGCCATATTGTACACTAAAATATAATACCATCTGTAATTACTTTACATATTTTGTAAATTAAGGAACCTGCTCAGTTACAAAAAAAGAAAAAAAAACCAGATACTCAAGAAGGTAGCAAATGAAAGATCCCTGACCATTCTTAATATGTCCAAAGGTTTACCAAGTCATGAACTTCAGAAAACACAAAACAATGAAAACCATCCAAAGGTTTGCAGATGGATTAGTGATTTAAAACTGATGTTAGACTTCAATATAAACACTTGGAAAATTGGTGGTGTCATTTACTCTGTTCCTCTAGATTATTTCTCCGTATGTTACTGATGACGAATCATCAATAGATTTAGACATTCAAAGCAGAAAATAAAAAAAATGATGTCCTAAAAGCGGAATTGGCATATGAGAAGAAGCGGCGCTTGGAAATGGAAAAAGAATTACAAAAGTTATAAAGGTATGAAATTTAGTGGTATATGTGCAAAACTGAAGTTTGATATTTATTTCCTTTTGTATTCTTCTATGCATCACCAGACAGTGTAGACCATGTTCAAGATCAGCAAAACGCTGTTTATGCTGCAAAAAACGTTCTGCAGGAACTATGTAGCAATCATACCTCACAAAATGCTGCCCAACTTAGCAACACAACTCCAAGGGTATCATCCGTCACAAGGAACATCAACAATCCAACTCCAGAAAAAGCTAATTCACAAGACCATGATTATGACGATTATGATGATTATCATGTCGAGGAAAACAGTGATGTGCGATGCACACCTGCATGAAGAATCGAACTCTGGAGCATACTGTGACAAATTTGTAAGTATGCACTATCTTAAATGACCTTAATTAAAATTTGATATTTACACAATATGAATTGAAGCATAAATAAACCTACTGTCTGTTATGTAGGAACAGTAAATTACCATCCCAGGAACAAAATTGTCACTTCCAAAGGATGTTTACAACGCCCTATCTCAAAAAAGCTATACACGGTATACAGCTGATCTTCTTCTTGCGGTGTATGGCAGCAAAGTCCCACAAACACATGTGGTCAAGGGCCAAAAGAACACACAGAAACCCATATTAGACCAAGAGAAACTGAAGGATATTAGAGGTATTTAAGAACTGAGAAATAATTAATGCGTGTGTGACAAGGAATTATTAATAATGAATTTGTAATACTTTGCAGATCACGTGAGGGAGAAGTTCGATGTCAGCGAATCACTTGTTAGAGCTGCTATAAGGACAAAAATGTGCAATGTCAAGGACAAAATCCTGGTAAATTAATTCTCGTCCTATATATGTACTGTATGTCTGCCAAAAACTTTAAGCCATGTCAATAATGCAATTTTTCATATAGGTGAAGAAACCAGAAGCAGCAAATGAAACCAGCAGTCAAACAAGTGTGAATTGATTTTATATTACTATGCAAGTGTTTCTTTAAGGATTACTTACTTAATAACATTACAATGTTAACTTCAGTCATATCGTTTTAAAAATATCATTTTAAGGTGAACTGACACGTTTTTGTAATGTACCCTGCTAATAAGTTTGTAAGTAGTTATAGTGTCACTTATAACATTAGTGCAAGCAGAAATCGATTGAAAAAAGTTATGTGCGTTTTACCGAATGTGCCGTCGAAAGGCACTAGCCTTGCGAGCGATATGAGAACCATACTCGCAGGCGCTCGCATGCAGCTCCCAACGCCAGTGCCTTTTTTTCCATGGAAATGCTTTGGCACTTTCAGGCAAACAGTCATAACTTTTCTCAATTTCTAATCGATTTCTGCTTGCGCCAGTGTTATGAGGGACACTAACTACTGAAAAACTGATTGTCAGGGTATGGCTCAAATACCTGTTTGTTCACATGTAATTTAGTTAAATGTACATCAAATTGTTTCCAGTTATTTTGAATTTCAAGTACTTAATTCCATACATTTTTAACATTTATGCTTTGACTCGTAGTTATACCATGAAATTGTTGATTCTTTGATAGATAGTGCTACTTTGCAAATTTTTCATACATAAGTACACAGAGTTTTTGATGAAAAAATGTAACAAAACCGCGTCAGATTTCTTTAATTTTAAGCATTAATGTTTAATAATCGTTTCCTGTATTTCAAAGTTCAGAATTTAAAAGTTCAAACTCACAAATTTGTAGAATATTTTGCCAATCTGTATAATAAAAACTTCAAATGAATATAGCAATCTACATCTATCTCAAAGTTGCCAAATTGCAGAGCTGCTAAAGATGAACTCTTAGGAATTTGGGTACCAGGCTTATAATTATTTTCAAACTGTAACTCAAGTCATTTTAAAATGTGGCAAGTAATTCAGGACTTTCGAACATTTTATTATATGTAAAACCAATATGATACAATTGTAAATATGCATGGCAAAAGTTTAATAGTTCAAGGTTTTGTATATAATGCCACAATCATTGCAAGAAGCAGGCACCAATACACAAGTGTAATTTTCAACAATATGTAATAAAACATTTAAATGAAATTATGCAGTATTAAATTACATTTTGGAATTGTCACATGAAACTACATTTCTGAATTGTCACATGAAATTACATTTCTGAAGTGTCCTATACTCGCAATACCCTGAATGTTCCAAGCCCAAATAAACGATTAACTATACGCTCTATTGTTCGTTAAATGCACATGAGGTGGAGAACCAGCCTCCTCCTCATGTGCAATTACCGAACATTACAGCATTTGGAGTGCTGCGAGTATATATATTTAATTATATTTCTAAAGTGGAATAATTGACTGCACTTATTAAATGCTATTAATCTAGGTGCATATAGTTGTCCACATCTTGGCCTCCATCTTGGCAATGAGAGGCGCTTAGTGAAATCGGTCAATTATATAGGGGCAAATGTCAAGTGTTCATTGTAACCTGTTCTGCTGGTTAAATAGGTAATATGGCAATGCAGATGGTACCGTCGACAGTTCTTATACTTTTAATGCTGCGGGTGAGTGCAACAGTTGCACCAGGAACAGATGGTGATAACATATTGCGGTATATGAGGCGTGAGTTTTGCGAATGTGTCGACTCTGTTATCACATTCCCAAGAACGGATGCTGTTATATCACTTGCTCACAGACGGTATGTTGGTGGGCTAGATATTTGTGTGCAATTAATTATATGCATTATATGATCATAACCTATTTGATTTGCATTTCAAACTGTTAGACTCCTGCAACTGCGGTCAGACATTCAGTCAACGCGAAACATTGTATTGAGTG
Organism: Glomeris hexasticha; assembly: GCA_034695945.1. Classification (NCBI taxonomy): domain Eukaryota; kingdom Metazoa; phylum Arthropoda; class Diplopoda; order Glomerida; family Glomeridae; genus Glomeris; species Glomeris hexasticha. The sequence goes on along the minus strand of JAQIWR010003052.1, from coordinate 2,341 downwards.
GAACAGAAGCTGACTCACTCATGAGTAATGTGGACAGAAGTCTAGAAGAACTTTTAATTCTTCAATCTGAATCTGAAAGTGAGCAGCAAGGTGATTGCATGACAGCTACAAAGAATGTGTATTATAAATAAAATCCTGAATTTACATTTCTGTCATAGTTGTGTAGCATCCAGCCCACCCTTCCAAGCACCTCTTTAACAATATTCTGGTCAAGTTGGGAGGCGTCCATATGATATATCACCTGGCTAGCTAATTGTGTTGGTGTCTGCCAGATTTCCTATGACTCAAATGGCCAACATGCTTAAGGTATCTGCTAAGACAGTAAATCGTCGATTAAGGTCAGTTTCAAATACTGTAAAGGTGGTTTTTATTGGTGCGCTTTAATTTTCTTTATATTTACGTCCACATAGTTTCCACAAAAATTAAAAAACGCAAGATATGGGGGGTGGGGGGTTTGATGATAAGGGACAATTACACCTCCGCCAAATGATATTGCTGACTTTTACGTGAATATTTCCACGCGCGAAATAAACCACTTGTACAGTAGCCCCTATACAACACTTCTTTTCAAAAGCCAGATTATGAAGGGTAATTTGAACTTCAATTGTGTTTATTGACAGGCAATTTGGCATTGAAAGGCTACAATATTCTACAATGAGCAACCTTGTTCTAGATGAACATGTTCGATCTGTTATTGGCATAAACCAGACAATTGGCCCAAACACAGTTAAATGTCTCCTCGCAAATGAAGGGATCCACATTCTATGAGAGAGTGTGCGACAGGCAATGCACAGGGTAGATCCCACTGGTGCTGTAGTTCGAAGAACGCGGCGTATACATCGAAGAGTGTACAGAGTCCCTGGGCCTAGTTCTTTGTGGCACATCGCCAGAAATCACAAACTGATATCGTATGCAATAGTTACTAGTTTCATATGGGCTAATCAAATTGTACAAGAAATTATATTCATCTTCAATTATGTTAATTGGCTGTCATTATTTATGGCTGTCCAAATGCAATGCAATTAACAATTGAAAGTTAACTTGCCATAGAAGTGTGAAAATAGTTAATATGACTTCTACAATTTGATAAACTGGTTCAGTTGACATACTGTACTATGCAATTATTAAATGTAAACATCGTATTTAAGGTGGCGTTTGGTAGTGCATGGAGCAATTGACGGCAACACAAGGACCATAACCGTCATTGATGTTGCAACCAACAATCTTGCAACAACTGTATTCTCGTCATTCATGCATGGTGTACCTGAATACGGTGCACCCGCCCGTATCAGATGCGACCGCGGCGGATAAAATACTTTGGTAGCTGCACTTATGGAAATTTACCGGGGCTTTGGGAGACACAGCGTCATTTGAGGCTCAAGCGTACACAACCAAAGAATTGAACGACTATGGGGCGATGTGTGGAGGGGAGCTGTAAACTCCAACTATTATTTATTTTCATTTATGACAAGGGAAGGCATTTTGGATGCAAACATCGATGCACAATTCGCCAGTCCTTGGCAGGCTTTCGTTCATACTGGAATAATCATGGTGTCAGAATGGAACGGCACATGACACCACACGAAATGTGTATTTCTCGATCACTAAATCCCTTCCATTCGTCGTATACTGGAATTAGGGAAATATTTGACAACAGTAATGATGCCCGGAGACTAAATGAGCATGTAGTAAATCCCATTGCAAATGAACATCCTGCATTGCCCTTACAAATGCCACCAGTTCCTGATTTACTCACTGCAGCTGAGCTTGGGGTATTAAGATTGCAAGTTGACCCTGTCGATAATTCTAGAAACATCACTGGCATGGCTGCTTACCTGAGAGCATTAGCTTTTGTACAAAACTTGCTTAGAAGACAGTAAATATTACTGTAAAGTGCTGCATTAGTTCTCCGGGAAAATATTTAGTTTTGGAGTTTTTGGGCCTAAACTTTAAAATCCAAACATTTCCCCCCCTGTAAATGTAATTACAATGGAATTTCATTTTTTAATGGAAAAATCAAAGCAGGTAATTGTGCAATTTAAGGGTCAATCTCATAATGTTACAGTGGCCGGAACCAGATTTGAGCCTCAATTAAATGAACCCATGTAATGCAATTGAGAGTTTTCTAACAGTTGAGCTGATTATAGTGATGACGCGTCATATCAGCTACGGAAAAGTTTTAAGCCTGGTTCACATATCCGCGACAATGCAGCAACAGCAACATGCGACATGTCGCAATTAGTCGCATAAAACATGTCGCAAATAAGTCCAACATGTTGAACTTTCTGCGACATTGTCGCAAATCAGTTGCGACATGTGCTAAACCGAGTTTGTTGCGACC